>PVIW01007980.1:0-66179 GCA_004026585.1 Noctilio leporinus | reverse complement strand
TCTATATGGCAGAAAGAAAGAAGGAACTTGTACCCTTTGCAACAACATGGATGGAACTGGAGAATATTATGCTTAGTGAAATAAGCCAGTCAGTGAAGGACAGGTATCATATGTTCTCACCCATTACGGGACAATAATGAGCAAAACTAACAACAAGCAAAACAGAACCAAGTGTATGAATACAAGGAATAGGCCTTCATTGGTCAGGGGGAAAGGGGTTGGGGGGAGGGGGGAGGCAGAGGCAAAGAAGGGGAGCAGCTTAGACAAGAACCTAGTATAAAGGAACCATGGACAAGGACAACAGGTGGGATTGACTTTGGGGGAAAAGGGTGGGTGGGGAGGGGGACAGAGGGGAGCAAAAAAGGGATGGATGTAATACAACAATAAAATTAAAAAAAAAATAATGGCCATTCTAATGTGCGGTGGTATCTCATTGTGGTTTTAATTTGCATCTATCTGATGGCTAATGATGTTGATCATTTTTTCATATGCTTATGGGTTCTTTGTTTTGTTTTGTTTTTTCACTCCATGTGTCCTTTGTATTCTTTCTTTTTTTAAAAATTTTATTGTTGTATTACATCCATCCCCTTTTTACTCCCCTCTGTCCCCCTCCTCACCCACCCGTTCCCCCCAAAGTCAACCCCACCTGTTGTCCATGTCCATGGTTCCTTTATACTAGGTTCTTGTCTAAGCTGCTCCCCTTCCTTGCCTCTGTCTCCCCCCTCCCCCCAACCCCTTTCCCCCTGGCCACTGAAGGCCTATTCATTGTATTCATCTATTTGGTTCTGTTTTGCTTGTTGTTAGTTTTGCTCATTATTGTCTCATAATGGGTGAGATCATATGATATTTGTCCTTCACTGACTGGCTTATTTCACTAAGCATAATACTCTCCAGTTCCATCCATGTTGTTGCAAAGGGTACAAGTTCCTTCTTTCTTTCTGCTATATAGAATTCCGTTGTGTAAATGTACCAAAGTTTTTTGATCCAATCATCCACTGGTGGGCACTTAGGCTGTTTCCAGCACTTGGCTATTGTAAATAGTGCTGCTATGAACATAGGTGTGCATAGGTTCTTATGAATTGGTGTTTCAGGATTCTTTGGGTATAGTCCAAGGAGTGGAATTGCTGGATCAAAAGGCAGTTCCATTTTTAGTTTTTTAAGGAAACCCCATACTGTTTTCCACAGTGGCTGCACCAGCCTACATTCACAACAACATTGTATGAGGGTTCCCTTTGCCCCGCATCCTCGCCAACACTTGTTGTTTGTTGATTTGCTGGTGATTGCCATTCTGACAGTTGTGAGGTGGTATCTTACTGTGGTTTTAATTTGCATCTCTCTGATGACTAGTGATGTTGAGCATTCTTTCATATGCCTCTGGGCCCTTTGTATATCTTCCTCAGTGAGTTGTCTGTTCAGGTCCTTTGCCCATTTTTTAATTGGGCTGTCTGTCTCCCTGGTGTTGAGTTGCATTAGTTCTTTATATATTTTGGAGATCAAACCACTGTCCAAAGTATAATTTTGGTGATGGTTTCTTTAGCAGTGCAGAAACTTTTTAATTTGATGTAGTCCCATTTGTTTATTTGTTCCTTTATTTCCAGTGCCTTAGGAGAAATATTGGTGAAAATGTTCCTGCATGGGATATATGAAATTTTAATGCCTATATTTTCTTCTAGAGGAAAATATTTTCATATTTAAAAAAAACAATTTTTTTAATATAGAATGAAGTCCAATTTATCAGTAGGTCCTCCAAGAGTTGGCCTTTTGCAATCAAAAAAAGAATTCTTCATCCAGTTCTGGGTAGTAAGAATTGTCTCATATATATTTTTTTAATTTTAACAATGTATATTTTAATTTTATTCCATGACTTAATATGAGTTAAATGTTTTAAAGGTGTAAAGTTCAGGTCCAGGTTTTATGTCCATGGATGTTTAATTGATCTAGCATCACTTATTGAAAAACCTATCCTTTCTTCAACAAATTGCTTTTAGTCCTATCACAAATTAGCTGGATATGTGCAAGTAGGTCTATAACATGACTGTTTCTTCCATTTCATTTTCATATGTATTTATTCCTCTACCATTACCACAGCTATGTTGACTAACAATATCTATACACTAGGCCTTAATATCAGGTAGTTTCTCCTACCTTTATTTTATTCTCAATAGTCATAACTGAGTTTTCAAGCACCTTCTTCTAAGCCAGAGCCTGAACATATCAAATGTACATCTAAGTAAATATTTTTAAACATTTTTTATTTTATTGTTGTATTACATTTATCCCATTTTTCCCCAATGCTCTCCCCTGCCCTACCCTCCTCAGCCCTCCTCCCAGTCAATCCCACATGTTGCCCATGTCCGTGGGTTATTCATGCTAGTTCCTTGACAAAACTGTTCCCCTTCTTTGCCTCATTCTCCCTCTCCCCTCTCTCCTCTGCATACTAAAACTTTGTTTCTTGTATTCATATCTCTGGTTCTGTTTTGCTTGCTTGTTTGTTTTGTTCGTTAGTCTCCTGTAATGGGTTAGATCACATGGTATTTGTCTTTCACTACCTGGCTTAATTCACTAAGCATAATGCTCTCCAGTTCCAACCATGTTGTCACAAAGGTTAGAAGTTTCTTCTTTCTTTCTGCTGTGTTGCATTTCATTGTGTAAATGTACCAAAGTTTTTTGATTCATTCATCCACTGATGGGCACTTAGGCTGTTTCTAGCACTTGGCTATTGTAAATAGTGCTGCTATGAACATGGGGTGCATAGGTTCTTCTGAATTGGTATTTCAAGGTGTTTTGGGTATAATCCTAGCAATGGAATTCCTGGGTCATAAGGCAGTTCCATTTTTAGTTTTTTTGAGGAAATTTCAGACTGTTTTCCATAGTGGTTGCACCAGTCTGGATTCCCATCAACAATGCACTGGGGTTCCCTTTTGTCTACATCCTCACCAGCACTGTTTGTTTTTGATAATGATGGCCATTCTGACAGGTGTGAGGTGGTATGTGATTGTTGTTTCAATTTGCATCTCTCTGATGGCTAATGATGTTGAGCATTCTTTTATATGGCCCTGGGCCCTTTGTATGTCCTCCTTGAAAAAGGTCTGTTCAGGCCCTTTGCCCATTTTTTAATTGGGTTGTCTGTCTTCCTTGTGTTGAGTTGTATAAGTTATTCATATATATTGGAGACTGGACCCTTGTCTGAGGTATCATTGGCAAATATGTTTTCCCTTATAGATGTTTCTCTTTTCATTTTGCTGCTGTTTTCTTTAGCTGAGCAGAAGCTTTTCAGTTTGATGTAGTCCTATGTATTTATTTGTTCCTTTATATCCCTTGCCTTCATAGAAATACTGGTGAAAATATTGCTTTGCCAGGTATTGGGTATCTGACATTTTACTACCTATGTTTTCCTGTAAGACTTTTATGGTGGCATGATGGTCAATTAATATTTGACAAAGGGGGAAAGACCATAAAATAGAGTGACAATGGCTTCTTCAACAAGTGGTTCTGGGAGAACTGGACAGAGAAATGCAAAAAACAAATAAAACTAGACCACCAACTTACACCATACTCCAAAGTAAACTCAAAATGGATAAAGAACTTAAACATAAATATTCATTCTTAAAGACATACAATTCAATAAAGATATACATAGGGAGTATGGAGAATGAGAGCCTGAAAAGCTTAATTTTAGGTTGTTACAAAATCAGCATTATTGATGCAGTGCAGGATCTGCCACTCACATATCTGAATTCATTCATATAAGGAATTTTGAGGTGGGTGGGGAGGGGGACAGAGGGGAGCAAAAAGGGGATGGATATAATACAACAACAACAAAATAAAATAAATACTCTGAAAAAAAGGAATTTTGAGAATATCTGAGTGACACATAGTGTGAATGATTATTTGTAAAATCATTCATTTTTACATAAACCTCTTTACATTATCTAACCTACAAATTCACTAAATAACACATAAAAACATCAGTGTTTTCATTTATAACAATAAAGTCCCTCTGGAAGTAAATGCTTATAGAACTCTGAAATACAAATTAAGGAAATACTATAAATATGTTAACACTTGAAATATTTTCTCCTTTAGAAAGAGATTTAAGCATCTCAAAATAAAAGGATAGGAAAAAGAACCAGATGTCTTTTAACTTTGTGTTCCTGTACTAACTGCGGTTCATTTCATCTTTACTTATGGATCTTATGATTTCTACTGACAATTTGATTCACCAACATGGAGTATGTAAATAAAAACCAACAGAGAAAAACACTACATAAAAGCAATATAGTCACTGAATCCAACTTTTCCAAAGAAATCTTAATTTTTTAATCAGGCTTACTGTTATTCTATTACAGTTGCCCCAATTTTTCCCTCCTTCACCCATCACACACCCCACTCCCACAGTCAATTCCCACATTATTGTCCATATCCATGGGTCATTCATACATGCTTTTTGGCTGGTCCCTTTCCCTTCTTTTCACCATTATCCCCATCCCCTCTTCCCTACTGCCCTCTGGTAACTTTCAGTCTGATCCATGTTTCCTTGCCTGAGGTTCTATTTTGTTCATTCATTAATCAGATTCCTATTATAGGTGAGATCATATGGTATCTTTCTCTCACCAAGTGGTTTATTTCCCTTAGCAGCTTAATTTTTTTTAAGTTTAATTCATCTATAGGCTGTCTCAGTACATTATCCAAATGTTCATTACTTGAGTTAGCAGCTTATGAAAATTATTATTTTCTTTCTGACATAATTCATTTTACTTTTAAACCCATTCTACTCAAGTTGTTTTATATGCATAAAGTATACTGAGCTGATAAAACTAAAAGTCTTTTCCGCTAATGTTCTTTATTTTCTAATGAATAAGATTCCTAATATAGATGTCCAATTCCAGATTCACTTACTGAAACCCTCTCTATCTTTGCTTGTAAATACATCTTTTAAAAACTTCTTCACAAGTTCTTTTTAGCTCCATTTAAAATACTTTTCTTGACAGAGTTTAACAAGTTCTTAACTTTTATAGTATAAGACTTGCCAAATAAATTATTACTCTTGAATGTTTTCCCATACTTAGATGGGCTAAAATGTTTAGATATGTAAATATCTGCACATATCAAAAACAAAATATAGAATTGAGAATATCTTCCATTTATCAGAATTTGCTCTAAGCTGATCACAGAATTTCCACATAAAGTACTTCAGTACTTTGTACATAAATGTTTCTTTTTAATTGTTTATTGCTATTCTGTTACTGTTGTCCCAATTTTTCCCCCTTGGCCCTCTTCCTAATGTAAAAAATTATAATCTAAAGAAAAAATTTTAACTTTGTCCTTTGGTAAGTTTCAATAGCTACTAAGTTCTTTACTTTAAAATGGTATTAAACTAAATGATCTACTAAGTGATCCATTTTAAAAATAGTTTTTCTTTATAAAGATGAAATGATAGTCAACTTTACTTAACATAACATTAGGCAAATAAAAATGCCCAACAGAAGCTACAAGCAAGATAGTAGGCATTAAGAACTGGGCTATTTGTATGAAAGACAGACAAACATAGCAGAAATCAGTACTAATTGGGAAAGGGTTTATATATATTGATACTATTTTATCTAGAGTCAAAAAACCAGAAATACTGTAAAAGACTCAGTGATTTACCATAATTGGGCAAAGCTCATCAATATATTTGCTCACAGGAAATGGGTTAGCAGCTACATATCACAATAAGATAGAATAATAACAAAAATTTAATTATAGGTCATAATACAATAAGAATGTCGACATTTTTAATGAGTTTTCAACCTCTATAAAAGTATATTTTAAAAGTAAATGGGAATCCTCCAATCTTGTTAAATGTTTTACTTAATCATTTTATTTGTACTATTAGTTATATAGCTAGTTAAATCTTTTCCACTCTACCATTTCCATCTTTCCATTTTGCCTTTAATGATGACTGTTACATTACATTATTAAAAGTGCAATTATCCTCAAAATGGAATAACAACCTAAATGAAGACCTATAAAAATCTTCAAACATAAGAGAAAAGTTTTATGAATTACATTTGATGTAGCAACAATTTCTTGTAAATGACACCAAAAAGACAGGCAAGGGTAAAAACAGGAGCCCTGGCTGGTGGCACAGTGGATAAGGTGCCAGCCTGCGAACCCAAAGGTCATTGGTTTGATTCGCAGCCAGGGCACATAACCAGGTTGCAAGCCCTGTTTCCAGTCAGTTCCTTAGCTGGAGGCTGGTGAAAGGCAACCATACAATGATGTCTCTCTCCTTCTCTGCCTCTCTCCCTTCCCCTCCCTCTGAAGATAATAAATAAAATCTTTTTTTTTAAAAAGTGAAATCACATAGCCCTGGCTGGTGTGCTCAGTGGATTGAGCACTAGCTTGCAAACCAAAGGGTTGTTGGTTCAATTCCCAATCAGGGCACATGCCTGTGTTGTAGGCCAGGTCCTCAGTTGGGGGCATGAGAGGCAACCACACATTGGTGTTTCTCTCCCTCTTTCTCCTTTCTTTCCACTCTCTCTAAAAATGAATAAAATCTTTGTTTTAAGTAAAACATACACAAATAGGACTACATCAAAAGTAAAAACATCTGTGCATTGAAGGATACAATTAATAAAATAAAAAGACTATCCATAGTATGGAAGAAAATGTGTGCAAACCATATATGATAAGGGGTTAATATCCGTTATATATAAAGAACTTTTATAATTCACCAATAACAACCAGAAAAAGAAAGAGCAATTAAAACTGGACAAAGACTTTGGGCCAAGAGAGAAGCATATGTGGACAAGCTATGTCTCACTCACAACTGAAGAATTAACATCTACTTCAAAACTAAATAAAAACAATGCAGAAGTTTCAGAAAATCGAACTACATGGAAGTGTAGCAAATGAAGAAATAAAGAAATACTACACCAGAAAGGTAGGAGGGATGGAGCCAGGGCAGGAATGGCAGTGGTGGTACAGAAACTGAGACCCCTGGGAAAAGCATTTATACATTGAAACCTGGGAAGTGATTTCAGCCCCAGAACAGATGGCACAGTGCAGCGTACCAGCACCAAGGGAAAAAAGAGCCAGCAGCAGCAGCTACAGTGACAGCAAGGGGACTGAAGCTATTGCAAAAAATGAAACCACCCATTCATAATAGGGAAGCAATCCCAGCCCCAGACTGGAACATGCAGCTCACGGTTCTGGCACTGGAGAAAACAGAGCTACATTGATTCTGATTGTGAGAAACCAGCAGGGGTTAGGATGGAGGAGGAAATTACCAGTCTTGGTGGGCAAGTGGCTTCATTCCCTCTCAGACCTCTCTGTCACATACATCACCATAATGTGGTGAAATAGCTAACCCCACACTGATGAATACCTAAGGCTCTACCCTTTACCACATAATAGGTACACTAGCTCTATCTAACACACAGAGGTAAAAAAGAAAGCTGTCAAGTGGAAGAGACAGAGAAATATAGCCCAAAAGAGGGAACAGATTAAAGTTCCAGTAGAAGAACTGAGTAATGAATAAATAGCAAACCTAAGAGATGAGGAAATAGCCAACCTAACAGAAATAGAACTCAAAATGCTGGTGATAAGCATGCTCACAGGCTTGACAGACATGCCTGAGTACTGCATGCAATAGAAAATGGAAGAAGTAAAGTGAAATGAAGGAACCCCCCACCAAAAAAAAAACAAAAAAAAAAACAATGATGAAAAGATGGAAACCAGGATTCAAATCAATGATTTGGAGCATAAAGAAGACATAAACAACCAACCAGTAAAGAATGAAGAAACAAGAATTGAAAAAAAATGAGGAGAGGCTGAGGAACCTCTAGGACAACTTTAAATGTGCCACCATCCAAATCATAGGAGTGCCAGAAGGAGAAAAGGAAGAGTAAGAAATTAAAAATTTGTGTGAAAAAATAATGAAGAAAAACTTCCCAAATTTGTTGAAGGGAATAGATATAAAAATCCAGAAAGCACAGAGTCCAAAATAAGCTGAACCCAAGGAGGACCACACCATGATACATCATAATTAAAATGCCAAAGGTTAAAGATTAAGAGAGAAGCTTAAAAGCAGCAAGAGAGGAGTTTCTGTAAGATTATCAATTGATTCCTCAAAAGAAACTCAGCAGGTAAGAAGGGACTAGCAAGAAGTATTCAAAGTGATAAAAAGCAAGGACCTACAAACCAAGATTACTCTACCCAGCAAAGTTGTCGTTTTGAATGGAAAGGCTGATAAAGTGCTTCCCAGACAAGGTAAAGCTAAAGGAGTTCATCATCACCAAGTTATTATTATATGAAATGTTAAAGGGGCTTATTTAAAAACAAAGAAGATCAGAAACTCTGAACATGAAAATGACAACAAACTCACAACTATCAACAAATTAAAAAATACAAAAACAAACTAAACAAACAACAAAAACATGAATATAATTATAGATATGGGGATCAAATGGAAGTTTAGCAGTGGGGGGGGGGATGGGAAGAACTGGGGAAAAGATACAGGGAAAAGAAATATAACTAACTGGTAGTTACAAAATAGACAGGGGGCAAGAACAGTAAAGTAAATGGAAAAACTAAAGAACTTATATGCATGACACATAAACATTAACTATGGATAGGGGCTGCTAAAGAAAATACTTGGTCAGAGAATCAACATTTTGGAATAAGTACACCAACATTTTTGACATATGAAAAGTATTAAGCCAATGTCAATATAATTAAAACAGTTTGTGCAGCTGATAGTTTTGGGACAGACCTGGTACAGTGGAACAATACTACAACACTGGGAGGTTCATCACTTTTTGAATTACTGTAATTGAAATAAATAATCTTGTTTGATTTACTTATTTTTCCTTTGAAAATGAATCAGTTAATGCTCTCTCTGCCTGTCACACATACACACACAGAGTTTTAGAAGTCAATATAAATAATTCTGTCTTATGTCTAATTCTACTGCACTAATCATGCTAGATTATAATTTGTCTCAACAGAATTATGAGCTCTTTAAAGCTGAAATAGAGTACGTACTTAACTCAGCCTGACACATGCATTGCAATGCAAAAATTTGAGGACTGTATCACAAACTTCTTCCTCTAAACACTTTCTAATATCAGCATATGTATTTATTGTTTTATTGTTGTTCTATTACAGCTCTCTCAATTTCCCCCATTGCTCTCCCCTGTCCTGTACATACCTGGCTCACATAGTCAATCCCCAGCCTGTTGTCCATGTCCATGGGTCATTTGTGCATGTTCCTATACTAGACCCTTCCTTTTCTTTCCACCCTTATTCCCCTCCCTTAGCCCCTCTGGTCACTGTCAGTCGGTTCTTTGTTTCCATACTTCTGGTTGTATTTTGCTGGTTTGTTTGTTTTGTTAATTAGGTTCCTCTTATAGGTGAGATTATATAATATTTGTCTTTCATCAAGTGGCTTAATTCACTTAGCATAATCCTCTCTTCAGTTCCATCCAAGCTTTCATGAAAGGTAGAGTTCCTTCTTCATATGTTTTATTCTGATAAATATAAATAAAATCAGATAAAAAATAAAAGTGATATCATGTGCTCCTACATTTTTTGTTTTGAAAACTGATAAATTCTATTTTAATGTTAGTCTGTCTGAACATTTTCCCATAAAATTATTTAAATTTGGCATATAGACCAAAATATATTAAAATAAAAATATTTTTCTCAGTGTCCTTTGAAAGCACGCATAAAAATTTTCATAAATATAGTACATTGGATTGACTTATGTCCTCTCAAAATTCATGCTTACAAAGAACCAGAACGTGACCTAATTTGGATAATTCATCAGGGCATTTAATCAAGGAACTATGAAGACAATCCCAAGCAGCTGATATTTATTGCATTAACTTCAACTAGATGTGTCCCTCATCTGCATGTCCAGTGACCATGGTACAGTGCACATTTTCCTGATAAAGATCCAAAAAGGAATAAACCTAGTTTTTCATAAGATAATTTTCTTCCCAGCAGAGTTTTTCCTAAAAGGAATAAATCAACAGACAGGAGGGATCAAGATGGCAAAGGAGTAAGTGCAGCTACACCAATTTCCTCCCAGGACCCATCTGGAATTACAACTTAATTGGGAAAAAATCATCTGGAATAACCAACAGAACATCAGGTGGAAAGAAGCCTTATAACCACAAACAGAACAAAAGAGGACACTTCATCACAATGTGACTGGTAGGAATTGGAGAAACATGAGAGGGCTGGCTGGGCCCCCACAGGAGGCAGCAGCTGAAGGAACAGAGCCTGGGGCTCCACCTGAGAAGAGTTGATTCTGGTCCCCCAGCTGGGGGTCCCAGCTACAGTAACATGGCTGAGAGTAGAGCAGCATCCAGCTGAGAAATGCAGAAAGCCATGGAGTTTACTAACCTAAGAGAGAGCTGGAGACAACTAGTAGGGTGACTACAAATGAAAATACATTGGCACCCACCTACCCTGGGCTTCAGCAGAGGGAGGGCAGAGTGGGCTGGAGATGCTTGGGGAGAGTTTTTCGGGGTGACTTGGAAGAGAGAAGTGGGGAGGCAGCTGTGGGGATCCTGGTGCTGACTCATCACCCACACCTCAGGCGGATATCTGTGCCAAGCGGCTTCCCTAGGAGAGTCCTTATAGCCCTGCCCACTGGAAGCAATCTGCCCCACCCAGCAGTGCCTGAGCCTGGTGCCTGATCACAATTCATTGACTTACATCTGAATCGATCTTTCTTGCCCTGCTGTGTCTGAACCTGGCAACTGAGGGATACAATAGTTTGCATCTGAAGTGGTATTTCTTGCCCAGTGGCACCTGGGCCTGGCAGATGATTACAAACTCACTGATTTACAGCTAGATCAGTCAGTCCACCCAGTGTCCCTAGAGCCTGGAGGAGGATCATGGATTCACTGGTTTGCAACTTAGTTGGTCTGTCTCACCTAGTGGCACCTAGGCCTAGCAGCAGATCACAGATGCATTGATTTACGACTGAATTAATCTCGCCTGCCCTCATACCAAGCATCTTCTCAGATCACAATGGATTGAAACTAGAAACCAAACTCAAGGGAAAAAACTAAAAACACTGTAACACATGGAGACTGAATAACATGCTATTAAGTAACGAATGAGTAAACAATGATATCAAAGAAGAAATCAGAAAGTTTCTGGAAACAAATGAGGATGAATACACAACAGCCCAAAACCTATGGGATACAGCAAAGGCAGTTCTCAGGGGGAAATTCATAACAACACAGGCCTACCTAAAAAGGTTAGAAGAAGCTTATACAAACAACCTACCCATAAAGTTGCAAGAACTAGAGGAGCAACAACAAACAAAGCCCAGAGCAAGTAGAAGGAAGGAAATCATCAAGATCAGAGCAGAACTAAATAAGTCAGAGATTCAAACTACAATTCGAAGAATCAACAAGTCCAGGAGCTGGTTCTTTGAAAAAATAAACAAAATTGACAGGCCTTTAACCAGACTCATCAAGAAAAAGAGAGAGAGAGGACCCAAATAAACAGAATCAGAAATGACAAAGGAGAAATCACAACTGATACTTCAGAAATACAAAGGAGTGTAGGAAATTACTATAAACAACTATATGACAAAACATTTGACAACCTAGGTGAAATGAACAAATTTCTGGAAACATAATCTACCAAAACTGAGTCCAAAAGGAGAAATCCTGAATAGACAATAACAACTAGTAAAATTGAAACAGTAATCAAAAAACTCCCAGTGCACAAGAGCCCCGGATCAGATGGCTACACAGGTGAATTTTACCAAACATTTAGAGAAGAACTAACTCCTATCCTTCTCAACCTATTCCAAAAAATCCAAGAAGAGGGAAGACTCCAAAACTCTTTCTATGAGGCCAATATAATTTTAATCCCAAAACCAGGTCAAGGCCCAAGTAAGAAAGAAACCTATAGGTCTATATATCTGATGAATATAAGATTCTCAACAAAATATTGGCCAACCAGATCCAGCAATACATTAAAAAAATAATTCCCTGGCTGGTGGCATGGTTGGATAAGGCACTAGCCTGTGAACCCAAAGGTCGCTGGTTCGATTCCCCAGTCAGGGCACATAACCAGGTTGCAAGCCAGATCTCCAGCCAGGTCTGTAGGTGGAGGAAGGTGAAAGGCAACCATACATGGATGTTTCTCTCCTTCTCTGCCTCTCTCCCTACCCCCCCCCCCGCCTCTGGAAATGATAAATAAAATCTTAAAAAAAAAAAAAAGAAGAAAGAAAAAGATCATACACCATGATCAAGTGGGATTCATCCCAGGGATGCAAGGATGGTGCAACATTCGCAAATCAGAAAAAAAACTTTTCTTACCAAATAAGTTAAAAAGTAAAACCAAGAGGAACTAGGTATATTACAAAAAAGGTTTTATCCTGTATCTATTTCCCTAATAACCAAAGTCCTAAGTTCTATTTAGTTAAATAATCATATTTCATTGTATATTGCTTAAGTACTTAACTTAGTCTCTCAATACTAAAAATTGACATTTGTTGGTATATGTTAATGTCACATACCTTTTGTTGTCACTTTGGATAGTCAAATATCATTTCATAATATGTAGTCCTTGGTTGACATTGTTTCCAAAATTTAAAAATTTAAAGGGCTTTTCCTTATAGCTTTGGGGTCTTTCAAATGGCCCATGAAATATCTCAAAAAATTATTTTCTTAAAGGAATTTTAGACTAATCAGGCTTCTTTAATTTTAAAATACTTAGAAAGCTTTGTCAAATAAGGAAACTCTACGAAAATCTCCAAAGACCTATAACACTCTAATATACTGTCATTTATAATTCTTATGGGGTCAAACTCTTTTTTCTATGTCTATTTATCAGTTGCCTAATTAACTTTCTAAGAAAATTCATCTCCTTTATTTTAAAATATTATGTTTTACACAAACAACTATGTAAGTTACAGAAGGTTGCTTACATTATAGAAAATTCAAGAAAGTCATAGTCTGTTCAAGTTGAAAAAGGATTATATAAAGATACAAAAGAAAAGGAATAAGAAATAATAAACAAGTTAAGTCTTTAAACACTGTTATTAAATCCTAAATCCTGAAAATATAGGGTTAAGCAGCACAAGGCTTGCCTCTCCAAAATGTGAGTTGCAGTGGGGGGTGGGGAGTATCCATTTTAAACTCAAAACTTGGCCTAAAGCCCAAGCCTGTGATTTCCTCCTTCCCTCTAGCCCCTGCCTGGAAGAATAGGGCAGAGGTAGGGAAGCCTACTTCTAAGCCCATCTCAAGAATTATTAACTAAGACTTTTACACATTTGCAGGAGTCTATTGCTAAAGCAGGCTTAGTAATTACACCAAAAAAGGTGAACCAGTCTGAGCTTAGAAATACCTCAGACACAAACTTTTTCACAGGACAATTTGGTCTCAGATACTCCTAATTAAGCTCATGGAGCTATTAATTCTCTATAGCCTTCAACAATTACTTAGAACTATTAATTGGCTACCACCCAGTTTGGGTATTACTACCCACCAATTAACCAATCCTTTTTATACCCTAAAGGGCCACTCTGACCTTAACTCTCCATGAGTTCTCTACAGATCTTAAGAATTAGTCTCCAAAAGCCTATCAGACATTTTTGCTTTCCAACAATAGACACCCCTATAAGGTTAGTCAGTTGCTACCTCAACTAGGCATGGTCAAATAGCTGTTCCTCTCTCACTAGCCACAACGTACTATACTTCTTAATAAATCTAAAAAAAAAAAAAAAAAAAAAAAAAAACTGGCAAGACTGCCATTACCTTGCAGAAAAATATTACATAGGAACATGTAGTTTCCCATAGGCATTCTTCCACCCAAAGGGTAGAGATTTCTAGGGCTATTCTCATACTCCCAGCTCCCTCCCAGGGAATTGCTGCCACTTGTTTAACCCCTTAACTCTCCCCTTCTAGTATTATTTAATATTTGAAATCAAAATCTATCAAACAATAAGCATATAATATACTTAGGTAGGTACAAAAAGTATTACAGAAATATACAAATACAGTTTTAGTAAATATCAGAAGGACAAGAATTTTCCTATTCCAGTAAAGGCCTTCACAGACTCAAAAACTAATTTGTAGATCATTATATAAATTAATCATTTTGCACAAGTTTTCATGTTACAGGTATGTTTGTGCATCCTCTATGGAAAACTATGGAATTTCCTCAGAAAACTAAAAATGGAACTGCCTTTTGACCCAGGAATTCCACTGCTAGGAGTATACCCAAAGAACCCTGAAACACTAATTCAGAAGAACCTATGTACCCCTATGTTCATAGTAGTGCTATTTACAATAGTCAAGTGCTAGAAACAGCCTAAGTGTCCATCAGTGGATGATAGGATCAAAAACCGTGGTACATTTACACAATGGAATACTACACAGAAGAAAGAAAGAAGCTCCTACCTTTTGCAACAACATGGATGGAACTGGAGAGTATTACACTTAGTGAAATAAGCCAGTCAGTGAAGGACAACTAGCATATGATCTCACCCATTACAGGACAATAATGAACAAAACAAACAAACAAGCAAAACAGAACCAGATACATGAATATGATGAATAGACCTTCAGTGGGCAAGGGGAAGTGGGGAGAAGGAGGCAAAGAAGGGGAGCAGTTTAGTCAAGGAACTAGCATGGAAGAACCATGGACATGGACAACAAGTGGGATTGACAGTGGGGAGTGGGATGAGGAGGGTGGGGAAGGGGAGAGCAGCGGGGGAAATGGGATGAATGTAATACAACAACAATAAAATTAAATTTAATAAAAAGGAATAAACCTAGTTTTGTATGGGCTAATTTCCTTCAAGTGGGGTTTCCTTGGGCTCTATGCATTTGTGCTTTTGGACCAGATGCAAATGCTGTCACTGCAATTTGTGTAGATGGCAGCTACTACAAATTCTTGTTCAACCCAAAAGAGGAATACATCTGGCATATCTACCCACAGTTTCTAGAAATGACCAACAACAGCTCAGATTCTTCACCTGTGGTGCAATCAACACCCATGGCCAAGGGCCCCCAAAATGTTGAGTGTGTCCCTCAAATCCTGAGGCTGGTGCCAGCACCCTTAAGCCTCCTAGGTTATAGGTGAGAGGGACTGCCCTGGGATCATGGTCTCAAAGCCATATGCAGTTGCCTGTTTTCCTAAGCAAAATTCTGTGTTTTCAGAATTGAAGAATAATAATCATTGAGCCACTGAGCCACCGTAGACACTCAAATGGTTCTGAGCAGCCCAGGTCTGACTGCTGGCTTGTTATCTATAGTTCAACTGTGACACTAGCTGTAATGGTTCACAACTTATTTACACATATATTTAGGGCTCCATACAAACTTAGGGATTAGGCTGAGAAAAATATGAACAAATCAAAAATTTGTTTTGTTTTTGGCAACAGATTCCATTTTTTTTGTCTGAGTCAATAATGGGGAAGTAAAGAGATGTGTAAATGTTAGTTCTTACATTATAACGATATTTAATAGAATAATAATTGCTGTAGCTTGCCTTAAAAAAGAAAAAAGGAATTTTCTCCCACTTGAACATGTATAAAAGAGGCACAGGTGTGTAAGAGAGCACAGGTGGGCATTTCCCTCATGAGTCCTGTGTCATGGTCCTCTCTGTGCCTGTTGTAACCCTATGGTTTGGCTGTGCATGTGCATGTGCTGCCCTCCTGTCTTTCTGTTGGAGCTATTAGAACTGAAGCAAATGCAAGGCCTACTGAGTGATTAGGGCACTTTGTGTATTACCTAGGGTCTCTTGGTGAAATTCTCAGTGAAAACTGAGTTTCACTGTTGTTTGCAGGGAACATAGCAATGCACACTTTAAAAATTACACACAAAGCCCTAGCTGGTGGCACAGTATAAGGTGCCGGCCTGCAAACCCAAAGGTCACTGGTTTGATTCCCCAGCCAGGGCACATAACCAGGTTGCAAGCCAGGTCTCCAGCCAGGTCCTTAGCTGGAGGCAGGTAAAAGACAACCATATATTGACGTCTGTCTCTGTATCTGCCTCTCTTCGTTCCCCTCTCTCTGAAAATAATAAATAAATTTAAAAAAATAAAAATAAAAATTATGGCCCTGGCTGGTAGCACAGTGGTTAAGGCGCCGGCCTGCACACCCAAAGGTCACAGGTTCGATTCCCCAGCCAGGGCACATAACCAGGTTGCAAACTAGGTCTCCAGTCAGGTCTGTGGCTGGAGGCAGATGAAAGGCAACCATACATTGATGTCTCTTTCCCTCTCTGCCTCTCTCCCTTCCCCTCTTTCTAAAAAATAATGAAATAAAATCTTTAAAAAAAAAGTATGCACAGAAGAAAACATTACTTAATTTAGAAGATATGAAGGCAAATATCTGGCAACTCAATGAAGTGCAGCGAGACGCCCTGGTCACATTTTCACTTTTCTGTCTCACCACCTTTTTCTTTCACCAACATTTGTAAGAAGAGCTAAACAGTAACATTTAGAGAATGAAAGACAAAACATTTTTTAAAAAGATTTTATTATTTTTGTTTTTAGAGAAAGGGAAAGAGAGAGAGGCAGATATGGAGAGAAACATCAATGTATGGTTACCTTTCACCTGCCTCCAGCTATGGACCTGGCTGGAGACCTGGCTTGCAATCTGTTTATGTGCCTTGGCTGGGGAATTGAGCCAGTGACCTCTGGGTTCGCAGGCTGGTGCCTTATCCACTGTGCCACCAGCAAAGTCCGAGATATAACATTTTTTTTTTTAATTTGGTAACTAAAATAAGTTAAGAACTCAATGCTGTTAGCACTACTTGCGGTCTATATTTGATTTTCTTCACTATCTTCAATATGCCAGTTCTTTTACTGTCAGGTGATCAACTAACTTTGTATATAGGTTTCAATGCAAAGTATACATACTCCTTTTATGTGTATTTGATCATGAAATTTAACTTTGATACTTTTTAATGTTTCTTTTAAATAAAAGTAATTTTGTTGTAAAAAAGGAATGCCTCCAGACATTGTCAGCTGTTAAGTGCATGCAAAGTTCCCCCTACAATGAGAACCATTGAACTAATATCACATTTAATGGTAACAGATTGAAAGCTTCTCCCCTAATAATAGAAACAAGGCAGGGAAGACTTGATCTCACCATTTTGCTGTCACCTCTTCTACTGATTATTGTGTTGGAGGTCCTAGCCAGAATAGAAAGAAAAAACAACTAAAAGGCATATAAAATGGAAAGGGAAAGGTAAAATTATCTTTTAAAAGTCACCATAATTGTGTGCCTAAAGAAAAAAGCTATTATTAGAATTAATGAAACTAGTACACTAAAATATATAAGACATTGCTAAGAAAAATTAAAGACATTAAAATAGACATATAAAATAAGATTCGATACCATTAATGTCGATCAATCTATAGATTAAATGCAATTCCAATCAAGATACCAGAAGAATTTTCAAAAATTTACAACATGTTTCCAAAATTGATATGGAAACAGTAAAGTTAAAATAGTTAAGATAAATTTGCACTCCCTGATTTCAAACTTTATCATAAACCTACACATCAAGACAGTTTGGTACTGGCATAAAGATAGAGAAATTAAACAACAATAGAGTATAAGGTCCAGAAATAGATTAACATTTATATGGTCAGTGAACTTATTACAATAGTGAAAAGATAACTCAATAGGGAAAGGATTGTTTTTTTAAAAATCTCTGAAAGAAAAACTGGATATTCACATTTAAAAAAAGAATTGAGCAAGCAGTATGAAGAAGAGACAAGAACAAACCCTGGATCAAACAAAGGTCATATTCTGCTGTCTTGCACATCTAGCCCTGTTGTCCTGTCACCATCATCATCATGCCCAACAGAAAGGCTGAAGGGGATGCTAAACAAGATAAAGCCAAGGTGAAGAACAAATCACAGAGATCTGACAGGTTATAAGCTAAGCCTGCTCCTCCAAAGTCAGAGCCCAAGACTTTGTGGAAAATTGATGGTGGCAAATATGGGAATAATCCTGCAGAAAAAGGAAGTGCCAAAACAGACCAGGCACAGAAAGCTGAAGGTACTGAAGATGCTAAGTGAAATGAGTTCAGTTTTGATGACTGTGTATTTCTGGTAACTGTACAGTTTGAGATATTATACTTTATCAAGTTTTGTAAAAATGCAGAATTTTGTTTTACTTTTTTTAATTTATGTTGTTAACACAGAGCACTTACTTCATTTGTTGTTTTTGGGAGGAAGGGCATATATTACTAATGGAGTGTTTCCAAACCTGGATTGATTTGGGAATAAGTACCTTTTCCTTCTAGTTTTGAGAGACTTCCTCTTGGATTCTGGAAGGAAGGATCCCTTGATGTTGACTCATTAGCCACCTTGGCACAAACACCTTGTACTGTGGGTAAACTAAAATTTGTTTTTATGCTCTTTTCTCCCTCTCTACTTTAAGCATACACTTGATTACTTTCAGCCCAGAGACTTGTTGGGCCCCCTGAAATTTGGTTACCAGTATGTTGGGCAATCTAGACTTGCTTGTGGTGTCACCACTGAGATGGAACCCCTCAAAAGAGTAGCAGTTCCTTTATTAGCCTATGAATCTACAGACTGATAATTCTGACATTTTCATTTCATTTTCTGAAAAGTTAGGGTTGGCCTACAAAATGTTGTTAAACAACATACCTAATGTGAAATGTCAACTACCACCCTAAACAGCAAAACTGCAAATGGCCTAGTTATATGTCAAAGGAATGCAGCAACACAGAGACAATGCACAGAGAGGAGGTTTTTCTTTTTCTTCTGTTTGTTCTCCTTTTCTCTCTCATTTTTTTATTAGTACCTGGCATTCCAAGAAATATCTATCAAAACACTGCCTGAGCCCTGGCTGGTGGCACAGTGGATAAGGCGTCAGCCTGCGAACCCAAAGGTCGCTGGTTCAATTCCCAGTCAGCGCACATAACCAGGTTGCAAGCCAGGTCTCCTGCCAGGTCCTTAGCTAGAGGCAGGTGAAAGGCAACCATACATTGATGTTTCTCTCCCTCTTTGCCTCTCTCCCATCCCCTCTCTCTAAAATAATAAAATCTTTAAAACAAACAAACAAACAAAAGCACTGTCTGAATACCAAACAAGAGCACATATTTCAATACCACACAACCACACATAGCAAGGGATATGGTTCTGCAAATAATAAGTTGTAAAAGTCACTAAACCAATGAATAGATGTAGCCCTCAACAATCGACAATAGCAAATTCTGGAAAATATCAAGAATCAGATTTCTAGAGTGACCATATTAAATATTCAAATTCCATTTTCAACCTAAAATTATGAAGCAAACAAAAGGATAGACTTGTTAAGAAAAAAATTGATAAAAATCATGACAGTCATTTTAGACATAGGCTTTATTAGACAAACATGTTAAAACAACTGTTTTAAATATGCTCAAAGGGCTACAGAAAATCATTGACCACAAACTAAAGGAAACCAGAAAAAACAATGTGCAGCAAAATTATCAACAAAGACACAGAAAGTATAAAGTGAACAAATACTAATTCTAAAGCTTTTTAGCAAATTTGAAAACAAAAAATCTTCAAAAGATGAGTTCAACATCATATATCACCAGGCTGAAGAAAGAATCAGTGAGCTTTAAAGAAGGGAATTTAAATGATTAAGTTTGTGTGTCAGAAAGAAAAATAAGTATATTTTAAGGGACCTGTGTGACACCATCATGCAAACCAACATATTCATAACATTTCAGAAGTACCAAAAATTGAGAAAGGTCAGAGAGAATATTTGAAGAAATAGTGTATGGAACATCCCAAGTTGAATTATATATGAATCTAAACATTCAAGAAATTTCAATGAACTCCATGTAAGATAACCTTAAAAAGATTCACTACAAAATTTAATCAAATGGTCAAGTCAAAGACAAAGATCATCTGCACTGCAAGAAAGAAGCAACTAGCCCTCCCTCAGCAGTCACTTGGGGTGGAGCAATGCAGATACCAGGGTGGTGGACTTATTTCATGCCTGGTCAGCCACCCCATGCTAGGGATGCAGAGCAGGAGCCAGGAGCTCCACACCTTGATCATCTAAAATGCCAGAGGAGTAAGTGGAAGCTACACTAACCTCCTCCGAGGACTAATCTGGAATTACAACTATAATTGTAGAGAAATTATCTGGAATAACAAAATGATCAATAGCTGGAAAGAAGCCTTATAACCACAGAAAGACAGAAAGAACTGCTTCATCACTGGTAGAGTGCAGAGGAGAAGTGAAATAGCTGGAGATACAGACACTTTTAAAGGGCCAACACATAACATTTCATTTGCAACCACTTACCTTGGGCTCTAGCAAACGGGGGACAGAATGGACAAGAGACACTTGAGGAGAGTTTGGGGATGGTGGCTTTGGGGAAAGAAATGAGAAAGCAGACACCAGGACCCTTGTGAGAGTCATCCCCCATACTGCAGAAGTCATGCTGAGTAAAAGCAGTCTGACCAAGTGGCACCAGCCTGAGGGGAAGCAATGGCCCCACCTGCAGAAACCTCTCTGCCCCACACTGTGGTACATAAACCTGCCTGCAGATTACAGATTGACTAGATTAACAACTGAAGGTGACAGCCACAGGCTGTAGATCACTGGTAGTCTTAAACAGGATACCTAGACCCAGACTGGGATACCAGCTGATATCACTAGGGGTGGATCCAGGAAGAAAAGAAAGTAGTAAAATACCAGATACTACTGAGACAAATTTTACCATGGTCTTCATGATTTGCATTATTTTCCCTCCCGCATAGCATTTTAACATTCATTTCTTGTCCTTCAACTTTGTGCCAATTAGATCACTAGACTTTATAGTTAATTTCAAGTCTCATACTTGGCTCCTCCCTTCTCTTACTCCATTTTACCTTGTTTTTTAATCTACTTATTGTCTTTGTAAACTTAATTTTCTCTCTTGCTATGACTTGTTTCCATTCTAAACTTACTATTTCTCCCACTCCACCCTCTCAAAACCATTTTTCTTGTCATTAGTCATCTTATATTCTTTTTCCCGTTCTTACAATAACCCTTACCCTCTTTCCACCTTTGTCAAGTATTGCTCATTGGTTGTAGATATAGTGGTTGTTATTGAATTTCTTTAATTTTATTTATAGATATTCACTATTTTTTTAAGTTTTATTTCATTATTTTTAGAAAGAGGGGAAGGGAGAGAGGCAGAAAAGGAGAGAGACATCAATGTATGGCTGCTTTTCACCTGCCTCCAGCCGCAGACCTGACTGGAGACCTGGTTTGCCACCTTGTTATGTGCCCTGGCTGGGGAATCGAGCTTGCGACCTTTGGGTTCGCAGGCTGGCGCCTTATCCACTGTACTACCAGCCACGGTTATCTTCACTATTTTTATATTTCAAATGTTAAATTTTACTGTTACCTTCTCCATTTTGCTTTATTCATGCCCTTTCTTTGTTTCATTTTAAAATTTCTGCATCTTAGCCTTGTTTTCATTCCTCGTTCTTAGTATTCCTTCTCCCTCTATCCTCTCATAATTACTTCTCTTTACTCATGACATCTCTTAAGCTTTTGTATCTTTCTCTTTTCCCTCTTATTTCCATCCCACCTATATTAATCCTTATTTATCTGTTGTAGAAAGTGCTGTGGGGGATCTTTTTCTCTAATTGGGTACTGATGGCTTTTTTTTCTCTCTCACTACATATTTTTAAATTTCTATTTAAACCTAATACTATAGGTGCTCCTTTTCTTACTCCATTCTGCCTTCTTCCCTGCCTTTCTTATTTAAAATATAAATTTTACTTTCTTTCTCTCTTTGCCTTGTCTCTAATCCCTACTTTTATTATTGCTCCTCCCTCTACCCTCTCAAAATCATTTTTTTCAGTTAGTCATGTCATATTAATTTTTCCATTCTTATATAGTCTTTTTAAAAGTTTTTTTTAAAGATTTTTATTATTTTTCATAGAGAGGGGAGAGGAAGAGGCAGAGAGGGAGAGAAACATCAATGTATGATTGCCTTTCACCTGCCTCCAGCTAAGAAGCTGGCTGGAGACCTGGCTTGCAACCTGATTATGTTACCCTGGCTGGGAATCGAACCAGCGGCCTCTGGGTTTGTAGGTCGGGACCTTATCCATTGTGCCACCAGCCAGGGCACTTATATAGTCTTAATCTTCTTACACTTTTAGTATATTGGCTCATCTGCAGTTGATACCGTGATTGTGGTCAGAGGATGTTTTTGCAGGTATGCATTTGTTTCCCAGGCTGTTTGGTTTTGTGTTGGCAGCACCTGTACAAGAGCATGCAAAATGCAGTGAGCAAAGTGACTTTCAGTCACCCAGCCAGAAGAAGGGACCCAACAAAGAATGACCCAACAAAATCCAAAACCCAATTATAACCAGATAGCTGACAGAAACAGCATTAAGGGCATCCCAACAGCATCAAGTTCAGGTGATCAAGGATGCTGCATCACAGATCTCCTATTATAGAAGGTCACACCATGAAGACATTCAAAGCAGATCAATCTAATACTCATAAACAAACAAACAAAAAAACACCAAAAATGGGGATAAAAAGAAACAATCCCCCATCAAAAGGAAAGGAGAACTCCCTAGGAAAGAGTGGTAAATTAAATTGAGGCAAGCAAATTATCAATGAATTCAAAATAATGCTTATAATGATGGCCAATGAGCTCAGTGAGAAATACAAAGAACTCCAGAGAAGGTACAAGGAACTTATCTGAACTACACCAGTATAAAAACGGATATAGGAAATATTAATAAGAGCCAGGAGGAAATGAAGACTACATTATCTAAAATGAAGAACAAAGTAAATGATTTAAAAGCACGCTACACAAAGCAGAGGATCAAATCAGTGAGCTGGAGGACAAGTTAGAAAAGAATTCCCAGACAAAGCAACAGAATAAAAAAGATTCCAAAAGAATGAAGAGGGTTTAAGATTTTGGGAGATGGTAGCAGAGTAGCTAGCAGCCCTATCTACTTGCTCGCATTCCAGAATGAATAGATGAGAAAGCACTGAGTTCAAGTGAGTGAAAGTCACAGCAATTTGGTGCAAAAAGGGTCTGGAATGCTGGGACTGCATGGAAACAAGCAAAACCTGCAGCCTGCAGGCCCAGGATTTCTGAATGGAGTCACCAGGGCTACCCTGCCCAGTGCTCTGACTACAATGTGTAGGGGCATCTTACAACAAACTAATCAGGAACTGGCAGGGAATGGAAGGTAGCTGGTTGGTGCAGGATCTTGAAAACTGGAGAACTGGAGAACTGCACTCCCACCATAGCCGTACTTCCCAGCAACAGCCAGGAGGGATTACGTGAGTTTGGATCAAACTGCCGAGAGTCTGGAGACATGGCAGAGATCCTGGATACATGTGTCTGTGCACCAAAACAGCAGCTCTTACAAGAGACAGGGGTGGCAACAATGGGGTAACACAAAGACCCTTTCTGGGAAGGTGCACAGGAGTGCATTCATACCCACCTGCTCTGGGCCCTTGTGGAGGGAGGGTATATGGACTTGAGATGATTAGGGTGAGTTTAGAGTTTAGAGTAGTACCTGGGAGAGAGAGCTGGGGGAGCACCAAACAGGTCCCCAGTTCTGACTTATGCCCTAAGCTGCAGGAGCCATTCTTAAAATAGACCATTCCCCTCTAAGTGACGTCAGCCGGAGGAGCAATAACCCCACCCACAGAAATTGCTAGAACCCACCCACAAGCTGCTTAAGCCTGACTGCAGATTACAAAGTGACTTGATCAATAAAAAGACAGACAGAACACTGCTAGTTGTAAACAGGCTGCTTAGGTCCAGAGTGGGGCATGATCTGATATCACAAGGGGCAAAACCAGAAAAAGAAGGGCTAAAAATCAGATACTCTTTAGACAAATTCTATCATGATCTTCTACACGACTTATTTAGTCTCCAGCATATCCTTTTAATGTTGTTCACTTCTTGACCTCCCAGTTAGTGCAATTTAAGTAATGAGTTTTAATACTACAGTGTATCTCATATCTCATATTTTGCCCCTCTTCTCTCACTCCATTCTACCACCTGATTCCTTCTTCTTTTTGTTTTAAATTCTATATTCTCTCCTGCTGTGACTCGTTTCCAATCCCCACTCAATTTCTCCTCTTTCCAGCCTCTCAAAACCATCTTTTTGCAATTAGTCACCACACATTCTTTTTCCTATTAAAAACAAACAAACAAACAAACACTTGTTCTCTCCCCACCTTGATCAATCAGTGACCACTGGGTATGGATAGGGAGGTACCTATGGCATCTTTGCAAACTTATTTATAGATCTTCACAATTCTAGTATTTCAAATCTCAAATCTTAGCATCTACTTCTCCTACTCCATTTATACTTTCCTCCAACCTTTTCCTTCTTTTATTTCAAATTTGAGTGTTTCCCTGTTTTAGCCTGGGCCAAACTCCTCGATCTCAGTATTCCTCCTCCCTATATTATCTCAAAATTACTTCCCTTTCCTATAGACATCTTTGAAGGTTATCTTTCCTTCTTTTTAACCTTGCACAAATACTACAGCAATCTTGAGAAATGAGAACAAAGTAGAAGGAATCATAATACCAGAAATCAAACTATATTACAAGGCCACTGTAATCAAAACAGTCTGGTACTGGCATAAGAATATAAATATAGATTAATGGAACAGAATAGAGAGCCCAGAAATAATGCAGGTATCTATGGTCAAGTAATATTCAAGAAAAGGAGAAAGAATGTAAATATCCTCTTGAACAAGTGATATAGGGATAAATGGACAGGGACATGCAAAAATGTAAAAATAGACCACCACTTACATCATCCACCAGAATAAACTCAAGATGGATAAAAGACTTAAACAACCTGTGCCACCATAAAAGTCCTAGAGGAAAATATAGGCAGTGAAATGTCAGATACCCCACAGAACAATATTTTCACCAGTATTTCTCTCAGTGAAAGGGAAATAAAGGAACAAATAAACAAATAGGACTATATCAAACTGAAAATATTCTGCTCAGCTAAAGAAAACAGTAAAATGAAAAGAGAAACATCCATATGGGAAAACTTATTTGCCAAATGATACCTCAGACAAGGGTATGATCTCCAAAATATATAAACAACTTATACAACTCAACACAAAAAGGACAGACATCCCAATTTAAAAAATGGGCAAAAGGCCTGAACAGATATTTTTCAAGGAGGCCATACAAAGGGCCCATAGGCATAAAAAGAATGCTCAATATCACTAGCCATCAGAGAGAAGCAAATTAAAACAAGAGTGAGATACCACCTCACACCTGTCAGAATGGCCATCATTAACAAATCAACAAAGAACAAGTACTAGTGAGGATATGGAGAAAAGGAAACCCTAGTGCATTGTTGGTGAAAGTGCAGACTGATGCAACCACTGTGAAAAACAGTATGGGATTATCTCATAAAACTAGAAATGATACTGCCCTTTGATCCACCAATTCCACTGCTTGGACTATACCGGAAGAATCTTGAAACACCAATGCAGAAGAACCTATGCACCCCTATGTTCATAGAAGCACTATTTACAATAGACAAATATTAGAAATAACCTAAGTGCTCATCAGTGTATGAGTCAATAAAAGAGTTGTGGTACATTTGCCCAATAGAATACATAGCAACACAAAGAAAGACGAAACTCCTACCTTTTGCAATAGCATGAATGGAATTGGAGAATATTATGCTTAGTGAAATAAGCATCAGTGAAAGAAAGACAAATACCATATAAGCTCACTTAATACATCAAACTAACGAAGAAAACAAACAAATGAGAAAAATAGAACCACAGACATGGAAACAAGGAGCAGTCTGACAGTGATCAGAAGTGAGGGGAGAAGGGAAGTAATTGGGAAAGAAGAGGAAGAGTTTAATCAAGGAAATAGTATAAGTGACCCATGGACATGGACAATAAGGTGGGGATTGACTGTGGTAGTGGGAATGGGGTCGGTGGGGCAGGGAAGAGCAATGGGGTAAAATTGGACAACTGTATTCCAACAATAATAAGTTAATTAAAAATAAAAATAGGACAGGGAAGTTCCGGCAAGGTGGTGGAGGAGTAAGTGAAGCTGCACCAATCTCTACCAAGTTCATATCTGGAATTACTTTTTTGGAGAAAAAGATGGAATTACCAATAGAACACCAGCTGGAAAGAAGTCCTATAACCACAGACAGAACAGAAGAGGATGCTTCATCACAACATGACTGATAGGAACTGCAGAAATGGGAGAGGGCTGACTGGGCCCCCACCAAAGGCAGCAGCTGAAGGGATGGAGCCAGGGGCTCAACCTGAAAAGGGTGGGTTCTGGTTCCCCAGCTGGGTGTCCCAGCTACAGCACCAGGAGAGTAGAGCAGCATCCAGCTGAGAAGGGCATAAAGCCACGGAGTTTGCTGGCTTGAGAGAGCGTTGGAGACAGAGAACTGCTAGGATGACCACAGCAAAAATACAATAGCACCCACACCCCTGGGCTCCAGTGGAGGGAGGGCAGAGAGGACTGGAGACACTTGGGGACAGTTTGCGGTGGTGGCTTGGAGGACAGAAGTGGGGAGGCAACTGTAGGGATCCCGATGCTGACTCATCACCCACACATCACGCAGGCGGACTGCACTGCTCCAAATGACTTCTGTAGGAGGGTCCTCATAGCCCTGCCCACTGGAAACAATCTGCCCCAACCAGCAGCTCCTGAGCCTGGCACCTGATCACAATTCTCTGATTTACATCTAAATAAACCTCTCCCTCCCCACCACATCTGAGCACAGCCACAACAGTTGGCACCTTAAGAGGTACTTCCCACTCAGCATCGCCAGGGCCTGGCAGCTGACTGCAAACTCTCTGACTTACAGTTGTGTAAGTCAGTCAGCCCTGAACAGTGGCATGCGAGCCTGGTGGTTGATCCTAGAGTCATTGCATTGCAATTGAGTCAGTCCTTCTTGCTCAGCAGAGCCTGGACCTGGCGGCTAATTACAAACTCTCTAACTTACAGCTGAGTCAGAGACGCAGCCCGAAACAGTGGCAACTGAACATGGTGGCTGATTCTAAATTCACTGGTTTACAACTGAGTCCGTTGGTCCACCCACTGGCCTCTGGGCCTGGTGGCTGATCACAGATTCATTGGATTACAACTGTACCTTGCTGTCTAGCCCTGCATCTCCTGAGCCTGGCAGCCGAACACAGATTCATTGGATTACAATTGGATCTCGCTGCCTAGCCCAGTGGTGCCAGAGCTTGGCAGCTGATCACAGATTCAGTGATTTACATCTGAATCTGTCCCACCAGGCTGCACCTGAGCTGGAGGCTGATCCATTGGATTCAATTGAACCTCTCTGTCTAGCCCAGCAGGGCCTGAGTTTGGTAGGTGATTTATTGATTTACAACTGAATCAGTCTGTCACCACAAGCCGCATCTGAGCCTGGTAGTGGATCACAGACCAATAAGCATTACAAATAAATCAGTCCTTCCAGCCTAGCAGTTCCTCAGTCTGGCAGCTGATCACATTCTGATTGGATTACAACGAAACCTAAAAATGGGGAGAAAAAAGAAACAATCCATCACCAAAAGAAAAGGAGGAATCCCCAGAAGGATCACTAAATGAAAGATAGGCAAGCAAACTATCAGATATGAAATTCAAAATAATGATGATAAAGATGCTCAATGAGCTCAGCCAGCTCAAAGAAAACTACAAACAACTCCAGGAGAACTACAAACAACTACAGGTGAAATACAAACAACTCCAGGGAATCCATGAGGAGCTTACTGAGAACTACACCAGCATTAAAAAGGACATAAACTATCCACTAAGCCAACAGCCAGGGCCGGTGTTCTTAGGCACAATGAGACCCACTGCTGAAGGGCAAAATGGAGACAAGTGTTATGATCAAGCTATGAATGCAACACTGAAGCAGCGCAAGGAAGAGAATCTGATCTAGGCTGCTCTTGAGGGGAAGCAGAGAATCTTCTGGCGGGAAAAGATGTCTGAGCAGAGGTTGACAATGGATAGAGTTAGCAAAGTGACAAAAGGAGGAAGGTAGTTCCAGCAAGCAATGCCATTTTTATTTATTTACTTTTAATCTGCAATGCTTCTTACTCAAAATAAATTCACCCAAAAGGAAAAAAAATAAAAATAAAAAGGACATAAAAACTATCAGTAAAAGCCAGGAGTAAATGAAGAATACAATTTCTGAATTGAATACATTAGAAGGAATCAACAGCATGCTAGAGGAAGCAGAGGATCAGATCAGCGAGTTGGAGGACGATATAAAAAATATTCTAAGACAGTGCAACAGAATGAAAAAAGGCTAGACAAGAACGAATGTGTTTTAAGAGAGCTGCAGGACAATATAAAATGCAGTAATATCCGTATCATAGGGATATCCGAAGGAGAGGAGAAACAAGGAATGGAAAACATGTTTTAAAAAGTAATGAGAGAAAACTTCCCTAACATGATGAGTGAAAACATTAGTCAACTACAGGAAGCACAGAGGGTCCCAATGAAGATGAATTCAAACAGACCCACTCCAAGACACATTATCATTAAAGTGGCAAATTTCAAAGATAAAGAGAGAAACACATCAAGAGAGAAACAGCAAATAACATTTAATGGGGCCCCGATAAGTTTACTAAATGATTATTCAACGGAAACAATAAAAGCCAAAAGGGAATCTCAAAAAATATTCCAAATAATGGGAAACAAAGGCCTGCAACCAAGAATATTCTACCCAGGAAGGTTCTCATTCAAAATGGAAAAAGAAAAAAGGAGTTCCACAGACAAAAAAAGACTAAAAGAATACATCTCTACCAAACCAGTATTGCAATAAATGCTAAATGGTCTGCTTTAAAAAAAAGGAAAAAACAGAGAGGAGCACAGGTACAAAAGGGAAAGGGAGAAAAATGGCAATAAATGAGTATCAATCAATAATAACCTTAAAAGTAAATGGATTAAATGCACCAATCAAAAGACATAGGATAGCTGAATGGATAAAACAACATGACCCACACATATTGTCTTCAACAGATCCACCTCAGAACAAAAGATCAACACAGATAGAAAGTTAAGGGATGGAAAAATATATATCAAGAAAATGGACATGAAAAAAAAGCCTGGAGTAGCAATACTTATTTCAGACAAACTAGATTTTACGATGAAGGCAATAAAAAGAGACAAAGAAGGAAAAAAAGATGGCAACAGATTACAGAGCAGTGCTAATGGTGTTCTCAAGTGCCAGAGCAGCTGTGGGATAGGGTAGGGAGCACAAGATGTCTGCAGATCCCTAAGAATTGGAGCAGTAAGCATCTGGACTTGGGGGAGCACAGCCCAGAGGCAGCAGAGACCTACAGGAGAGCAGGTGAGATGGTTACAAACCAGCAGGCAGGCCGAGGTTGGCTCTGAGTAGTGGCGGCTCTACCCAGAGGGACGTGCTTAACTGAAGCCAACTCCAGGCTCCCTGGAGACGAGAAATCTGAGCAGTGAAGTGTGGGCACTGAGGAGAATTGCCGGAGGGAACTAGGAATTAAACTCCTGCAGGGGAGGGACTGTGTGAGAGCTTTGCTCCAGCAACAGAGAGAGGAAGCTCCTCACTGGGACAGAGGCGGAGCAGAAGAGTCCTGCGGGGAGCAGGAGTGGGGGAGCAGGGAAGTACACCAGCTGGGGTGGTGAGAGGGCCGAAAACAATGCTGCTGGGCTACCAGGGAAACAGCAGCTTGAAGCCCCTGTGAGGGAAGAGGCCCAGCCCCGCGCACCCACACAGGCCCCCAGGCTCCCATGGAAACTCCAAACTGCTAACGGGTACCTTCTAGCTGGGGCAACTGACCTACCCGTTGCAGGTGACAAAGGCAGCACTGCAGACGCTCTGCGGAGCCGGGCAAGCATCACAGAGGTGGTGTAAAGGACTCCTTGGAGAGCTGGTCTGCTTGGAAGATTGCTCCTCACCCGGGGGAGCCAGGCAGTACTGGCAGACACTGGGCACTGTTGGCAGACCCTGAGCACTGTTGGCGGACTCGGACTACCTATTTCAGGAGCTACGAGGGCAGGACCAGTCATCACAGGAACCAGTGAGGTTGCAGGCCGACCTGCAGGGGTGCCAGGTGCCCATCACAGGCAGGAAACTCCTCCAGGAGCTGGAGGGGGAAGAACAGCTATAGACATTACAGAAATATCCTGCTGGACTTCAAACAGAAGAAAAGGAAGGGCCCCAGAACACCGGCAGCCCTGAAACCTAGCTAGGCTACTAGAGGCCTAGCCTTCCTGGGGGCTGACACTCAGAATCAGCCCTGAGTGTGACAATCATAGGCCATGCCACTCCAAGACCAGCTAGACTGCAGAGACCTGTCCAAGATAAAGAAGCAGACTCAGGAAATGGATCATTGCTAATCTCAAGCACCTGAGTTACACTGAGAGCGACATGAACTATTAATCCCTAACATATCCTTTTCAAAAGTTACTTCCAAGCCTCACAATTAGTGCATTTTAAGTATATACTGCTTAAACCATACTGTATCACAGCTCACATATTTTTAATCCTCCCCTATCTCAATCCACTGAAGTACCCAAGATCCTCCCCCTACTCTTGATTTAAAGTCTACTCACTCTCTGGCTACAATGCATTCCCAGTCCTCAACCTAAGTATTCCTCCCCTCCATAGCCACCTAAACCCTTTCTTTATTCTTTTCTTTCTTTCTTTTATTTTCCTGCTGAAAGTCCACAGGTCCTGGCTCCACCAGGACCAATCAGAGATCATAAAGGGTGAACAGCCACCTAAACCCTTTCTTTATTATTATTTTTTTCTTTTTACTTTTATTTTTTCCTTTTTAATTTTTTTTTTCTTTTCTCTGCTAAAAGCCCACAGGTCTTGGCTCCACCTGGACCAATCAGGGATCACTAAGGGTGAACAGGGAGGCAGATGCTGAAACTATAAGAGGCTTGCACTGTTCACTCATACATGAGGCTTTCTGATTCTCCCTATCCTCATTTCTATAGAATAGAAAAGTTGGTTTTCTCTCTCATATCCCTGCTATCTTTGCTACTCCTCAGCACACTTCAAAACTATCTATTCTTTAGTCAACTTAATCATTTTTCCCCTTGTACAATATATCTACATCCCTATCAAGACTGGCTCAATTGCAACTGAGGGTGTGATTAAGACCTGGGGGTACCTTGGAGGGTTTGGGTATATATTTATGTTCATACACAGGTATGGTTATTTTGCCTGTACTGGTGGTTTTGTATTAGGAGCAGCTCAAAAACAGTGTATGAGAAAGGATAGAAGGAGAGTCTCACAATCAGCCAACTGGAAGGAAAGGAGTAACATACACAACCAATCAAGAATACAACGAGACAGCCCAAATAAAGGCCACACCAAGAGCAACAAGTGGAGGGAATCTAGGAGACTGCAACACTGAACTCCAGAAATCTCCTAACACAGAAGGGTACTCAACAAAGGCAAGGAAACAAAGCAGATTAATCCAAGGGAAAACAAAAACAAAAAACAAAAAACAAGCAAAAACAGACACCCAAAATGGGGAAAAAAGGAAGCAGTCCATCACCAAAATAAAAGGAAGAATCCCCAGAAAGACCACAAAATGAAACAGAGGCACATGATATATCAGATAAAGAATTCAAAAGAATGATGATAGAAAAGCTCAATGAGCTTAGCCAGCTCAAAGAAAACTTAACAACTCCAGGGAAGTTACAAGGAACTTATGAGAGCTACAACAGCATCAAAAAGGACATATAAACTATGAGTAAGAGCCAGGAGAAAATGAAGAACATAATTTCTAAATTGAAGAATACAGTAGAAGGAATCAACAGTAGGGTAGAGGAAGCAGAGGATCAGATCAGCTAGTTGGAGGGCAATGTAGACAAATACTCCAAGATAGTACAAGAGAATGAAAAAAGGCTGAACAAGATTGAAGAAGTTTTAAGAGAGCTGCAGGACAACATATAACATAATAACGTCCATATCATAGGGATACCAGAAGGAGAAGAGAAACAAGGAATGGAATACCTGTTCAAAAAAGTAATGATAGAAAATTTCCCGAACATGATGAGTGAAAACATTACTCAAGTTCAGGAAGCACAGAGGGTCCCAATGAAGATCAACCCAAACAGACCAACTCCAAGGCACATTATTATTAAAATGGCAAATTTCAAAGACATAGAGAGAATCCTAAAAGCATCAAGAGGGAAATGAGAAATAACATATAAGGGGGCTCCAATAAGGCTATCAAATGATTATTCAACAGAAACAATTCAAGTCAGAAGGGAATGGCAAAAATTATTTCAAGTAATGGTAAACAAAGGCCTGCAACCAACAATACTCTACCCAGCAAGGCTCTCATTCAAGATAGAGGGAGAAATAAAAAGCTTCCCAGACAAAAAAAGACTAAAAGAATACATCTCTACGAAACCAGTATTGCAAGAAATGCTAAAGGGTCTGCTTTAAAAATAAATAAATAAATAAATAAATAAATAAAATGAAGAAACAGAGAAAGCCAAACAGGAATACAGATACCAAGGGAGAAAATGGCAATGAATAAGTATCAATCAATAATAACCTTAAATGTAAATAGATTAAATGCACCAATCAAAAGACATAGGATAGCCGAATGAATAAGAAAACATGACCCACATATAGGCTCTCTTCAAGAGACTCACCTCAGAACAAAAGATCAACACAGATTGAGAGTGAAGGAATGGAAAAATATATGTCAAGCAACTGTACATGAAAAAAACGCGAGAGTAGCAATACTTATTTCAGATAAGATAACTTTTACAATGAAGGTCATAAAAAGGGATAAAGAAGGACATTTCATAATACTTAAGGGAACAATCCATCAAGAAGAAATAACTCTGATAATCATATATGCACCCAATGTACAAGCTCTGAAATACATAAGGGAAATCATGGAGGACTTTAAGAAATATATAGACATCAACACACTAATAGTAGAGGATTTTAATACCCCACTATCAACAATGGACAGATCTTCCAAACAAAAAATCACCAAAGATGTGGTGGCATTGAACAACACTCTACAGGAAATGGACCTAACTGATGTATAGAGTCTTTTCCCCCAAAGAAGCAAAATACACATTCTTTTCAAATGCACATGGACCATTCTCTAAAATAGACCACATGGTAGGTCACAAGACAAGCCTCCACAAATACAGGAAAATTGAAATCACAGAAAGCATCTTCTCAGATCACAATGGCTTGAAACTAGAAACCAAATTCAAGGGAAAAACCCAAAAATTCTCTAACTCCTGGAGACTAAATAACATGCTTTTAAGTAATGAATGGGTTAACAATGAGATCAAAGATGAAATCGAAAAGTTCCTGGAAACAAATAACAATGAACACACAACAGCCCAAATGCTATGGGACACAGCAACAGCAGTGCTCAGAGGGAAATTTATAGCAATTCAGGCCTACCTAAAAAAGTCACACGAACTTTATAAAAACAACCTAACCATAAAGTTGCAAGAACTAGAGGAGCAACAACAAACAAAACCCAGAGCAAGTAGAAGGAAGGAAATCATCAAGATCAGAGCAGAACTAAATAACTCAGAGATTCAAACTACAATTCAAAGAATCAACAAGTCCAGGAGCTGGTTCTTTGAATAAATATACAAAATTGACAAGCCTTTATCCAGACTCATCAAGAAAAAGAGAGAGAGGACCCAAATAAATAGAATCAGAACTGACAGAAATCACAACTGATGCTTCAGAAATACAAAAGATTGTAAAAAATTACTACAAACAACTCTATGACAAAAAATATGACAACCTGGATGAAATGGACACATTTCTGGAAATGTATAATCTACCAAAACTGAACCCAGAAGAAGCAGAAAGCCTAAATAGGCCACTAACAACTAGTGAAATGAAAGAAGTCATCCAAAATCTCCAAAAGCACAAAAGCCCTGGACCGGATGGATACACAGGTGAATTTTACCAAACATTTAAAGAAGATCTAACTCCTATCCTTCTCAACTTATACCAAAAAATACAGGAAGAGGGAAGACTCCCAAACTCTTTCTATGAGGTCAATATTATTTTAATCCCAAAACCAGGGCAAGACACAACTAAGAAAGAAAGCTACAGGCCAATATCTCTCATGAACATAGATGCTAAAATTCTCAACAAAATAAAATATTGGCCAACTGGATTCAGTAGTATATTACAAAGATCATACACCATGATCAAGTGGGTTTCATCCCATGGATGCAAGGATGGTACAACATTCAACATTCGTAAATTAATAAATGTAATACACCACATTAACAAATTGAAAGACAAAAACCTTATGATCATACCAATAGATGCTGAAAAAGCATTTCCTAAAGTACAGCAACCATTGATGATAAATCCCTCAGCAAAATGGGAATAGAGCCCTGGCTGGTAGCACAGTGGATAAGGCGCCAGCCTGTGAACCAAAGGTCGCAGGTTCGATTCCCAAGCCAGGGCACATAACCAGGTTGCAAATCAGGTCTCCAGTCAGGTCTGAGGCTGCAGGCAGGTGAAACACAAGCATACATTGATGTCTCTCTCCCTCTCTGCCTCTCTCCCTTCCCCTCTTTCTAAAAAAGATGAAATAAAATCTTAAAAAAAAATGGGAATAGAGGGAGCATACCTCAACTTCATATAGGCCATATATGAGAAACCTGAAGCCAACATCATATTTAATGGACAAAAACCAAAAGCATTCCCCCTAAGATCTGGGCCGAGACAAGGTTGTCCACTTTCTCCACTTCTTTTCAACATCATGTTGGAAGTTCTAGCTACAACCCTCAAAGAAGAAAAAGGAATCAAAGGTATCCAAATTGGAAAGGAGAAAGTCAAAGTGTCATTATTTGTAGATGATATGATAGTGTACATAAAAAACACAATAGGCTCCACCAAAAACTTACTTGACCTGATAAGCAAATTTAGCAAAATAGCTGGATATAAAGTCTATATTCAAAAATCAAAAGCATTTTTGTATACTAATAATGAAACATCAGAGATAGAAGCTAGAAAAGAAATCCCATGTACCTTAGCAACTAGAAAAATAAAGTACTTAGGAATAAACTTAACCAAGGCAGTAAAAGACCTGTACTCAGAAAACTACAGAACATTGAAAAAAGAAATTGAGGAAGATACAAATAAATGGAAGCATATATCGTGTTCCTGTATGGGAAGAATTAACATCATTAAAATGTCCATACTACCCAAAGCAATCTACAGATTGAATGCAATCCCAATTAAAATACCAATGACATACTTCACAGAAACAGAAAAAATACTTTAAACATTTGTATGGAGCCAAAAACACCCATGAATAATCACAGCAATCTTGAGAAACAAGAACAAGGTAGGAGGAATCACAATACCAGACATCAAACTATACAACATGGCTACGGTAAGCAAAAGTCTGGTACTGGCATAAGAATAGACATATAGATCAATGGAACTGAATAGAGAGCCCAGAAATAAACCCAGGACTCTATGGTCAAGTAATATTCAACAAAGAAGGAAGGAAAATAAAATGGAATAAAAACAGTCTCTTCAACAAATGGTGTTGGGAGAACTGGATAGCAACATGCAAAAACTTACACTATACACCAGAATAAACATAAACAGTGCCACCATAAAGGTCTTGGAGAAAAATATAGGCAGTAAATTTTAGATATCCTACGTAGAAATATGTTTACTGATACTTCTCCAAGGAAAAAGGGAATCAAAGAACAAATAAACAAATGGAACTATATCAAACTGAAAAGTTTCTCTTCAGCTATAGAAAACACCAGCAAAATTAAAAGGGAACCAATTGTATGGGAAAATGTATTTGCCAATAATTCCTCAGACAAGGGTTTGATCTCCAAAATATGTAAAAAAAAAAAAAAAATTCCTTATGAGACTCAACACCAGGGAGACATACAGTCCAATTAAAAAATGGACAAAGGACCTGAACAGACAACTCTCTGAGGAAGATATACAAAGGGCCCAAAGGCATATGAAAGAATGCTCAACATCATTAGCCATCAGAGAGATGCAGATTAAAACCACAATAAGATACCACCTCACACCTGTCAGAATGGCAATCATCAACAAATCAACAAACAACAAGTGTTGGCGAGGATGTGGAACAAAGGGAACCCTGGTACACTGTTGGTGGGAATGCAGGGTGGTGCTACCTCTATGGAAAACAGTAGGGCATTTCCTTGAAAAACTAAAAATGGAACTGCCTTTTGATCCAGCAATTCCACTATTAGGACTATACCCAAAGAACCCTGAAACACCGGTTCATAAGAACCTATGTATTCCTATGTTCATAGCAGTGCTATTTACAATAGCCAAGTGCTAGAAACAGCCTAAGTGTCCATCAGTGGATAACTGGAACAAAAACTGTGATATATTTACACAATGGAATACTACACAGCAGAAAGAAAGAAAGAACTCCTACTCTTTGCAACAACATGGATGAAATTGGAGAGTATTATGCTTAGTGAAATACACCAGTCAGTGAAAGACAAATACCAAATTATTTCACCCATTACAGAAGAACAATTAACAAAACAAACGAACAAGCAAAACAGAACCAGATACATGACTACAACGAATAGACCTTCAATGGGCAAGGGGGAGGGAAGGGGGAAAGTGAAGGCAAAGAAGGGGAGCAGTTTAGTCAAGGAAGTAGCATGGAAGAACCATGGACATGGATAACAAGTGGGATTGACTTTGTGGGGAAGTGGGTGGTTGGCGAAGGGGAGAGAGGGGAGTAAAAAGAGGATGGGTGTAATACAACAATAAAATTTAAATTAAAAAAATAAAACAAGATAAAATAAAAATTAAAATAAAATCTTTTTTAAAAGAAAAAGGACAGAAGGCTGAAATAAGATCAGAAATAATAAAGTTACAACCAATAGCACAGAAATATGAAAGATTATAAAAAATGATTATGAATTATATTCCAAGACCTTGGACAGTCTGAGCAAAATGGACAAATTTCTAGGAACATGCAATCTTCAAAAACTAAGTCAAGTGGAAGCAGAGAGCCTGAATAAACTGATAACAAGTAGCGAAATTGAAGCATTAATCAAAAAATTGCTGGCACACAAAAGCCCTGGACTTGATGGCCTTACAGGAGATTTTTTCCAAACATTTAAAGAACTAACTTCTATCTTTCTCAAATTTTTCAAGAAATTCAATAAAAGGGAAGGTTCTCAAACTTCTTTTTTATAGAGGCCAGTATCATCCTAATTCCAAAATGAGGTAAAAACAAAACAAAGAAAGAAAACCGTAAGACAATATCTGATGAACATCAATGATAAAATTCTCAACAAAATATTGGCAAACCAGATCCACCAAGACATCCAAAAGGTCATACACCATGATCAAGTGGGATTCATCCCAGGGTGCAAGAATGGTATAGTTTTATCAAATAAATAAACATAATACAGTACATAAACAAAATTAAGAACAAAATCACATTTTCATATCAATTGATGTTGAAAAGCATTTGATAAAATCTAGTGCCCATTTATGATAAAAATAACATTCAGTAAAGTGGGAATATAGAGAGCATACTACAACTTAGTAAAGGCCATATATGAGAATCCTACATCCAACACTATACTCAACAGGCAAAAAATAAAACCTTTCCCATTAAGATCTGGAATGAGACAAGAGTGACAGCTCTCACCACTCATTAAAACATAGCACTGAAAGCTATAGCCACATTGATCAGACAAGAAAAAGAAATGAAAGGCAGGAGAGTAAAACTGTCATTATTCATAGACATGCTAGTGTACATGAAAACACTATAGTCACCATCAAAAATCCACTCAACCTAAGTAAGTGAATATGGCCAAGTAGTGAGATACAAAGGCAACATTCAGAAATCAATGGTACTTTTATACGGAAACAATGAAATATCAGAAAGAGAAACTAGGGGGAAACGCCTTTTGATACAATAACAAGAAAAATATAGTACCTAGAAATAAATTTAACCAAGGAGGTAAGAGATCTGTACTCAGAAAACTATAGAACACCAACAAAAAAAGAAATTAAGGAAGCATATACCATGTTTATGGATGGGAAGAATTAACATCATCAAAATGTCCTTACTACACAAAGTAATCTATAGATTCAACACAATTGCCATTAAAATACTAAAGTATTTTAGTATTTTAGATCTAAACAAGTACTTCAAACACTTATAAGTGTATGGAATCAAAAAAAAAAAAAAAAAGCCAAAAACAAACAAAAAACCCAAAAACCCAATAACCTCAGCTATCTTGAGATAAAAGAACAAGGTAGAAGGGATCACAATACCTGAATCAAACTATACTACAAGGTCATTGTAATCAAAACAGTCTGGTACTGACATAAGAACAGGCACATGGATTAATGAAAGAGAATTGAGAGCCCAGTAATAAATCCATGTCTCTACAGTCAGTTAATGTTTGCCAAGGTGGCATGAACATACAATGAAGTAAAAATAGCCTCTTTATTAGTTGTGATACCATAAGTCCTAGAGGAAAACATAGGCAGTGAAATTTCAGACATCCTACACAGCAATACTTTTGCCAATACAACCACTAGGGCAAGGTAAATAAAGGAAATCCACAGGAGTAGAAAGCAAATTGGTCATTTTCAAGGGCTGCAAGGAGGGTGAAAATGGGAGAAACCTCCCATTGGGTATGAGGTTTTATTTTGGAGTAATAAAAAAGTTTGGAACTAGATGAAGGTGGTGGTTGCAACATGATAAATGTGCTAAATATCACTGAATTGTTAAAGTTAAATGGTGAATTTCACCTTATAAATTTTTAAAGAATTTATGCAAATCCTTACCTTACACTACACATAAAAATAGTTTAAAAGCTAAAAGCATCAAATATATAGAAGATATTCAAAATTGAAAAATTTATTGTAAACCTTCTTATTTATAAAATAAAAAGCAATATTAATAAAAGTGATAAACTGGACTTTATCAAAAATTTTAAAACTGCTAATTAATAAAACATAGAATAGAAAAAGTATTGTTATGCAGCAAATATTTTACATTCAGAATATAAAAATAACTCAATTTGAGAATACAAGCAATCAAATTTTTTTTAAATAGCCAAAGATTAGAGAAGACACTACACAAAATAAGATATTTGAATGCCCAATAACTTCATGAGCATATGTCCAACATCAGAAGAATGCAAATAAGAAAAGGTATCACTTAATATCTACTAGGAGATATATAATTGAAAAGATTCTATATATTGCTGGTAGGAACATAAAATAGTATTGAGTTGGCCAAAAAGTCAATACGGTTTTTTCCATAAAATAAAACACATACTTTCATTTTCATGAATAGCTCTATTGATTTGGATATTTTGAGTATGTTGGCTATCTTCCATGTGGCATTAGGTTGATTGTTTTCAATTAATGTCTTGATTTGATCGCTAACAACTTCAGCTGGTTACCAGATCATGGCATATCATCCAGCAAGAAATATCCAGCACAGAACTTTGCAAACCTCTTTTGACATCTTCAATCAGTCACAGCACCTTCTCCATACACTGCCTGAATCTTTCTTTTTTCATTTCAGTTGCATTTTTGCCTTTCTTGAAATAATAAAGCATAATGTGCTGAAATGTACATTTTCTTCCATCTTAATCATTAAAATGGCTACACAAAAATTCACCAATTTTGACAAGTTCCTTTTAAAATTCATGCTGATATGACATCTGTCCAATGCAATATTAACAAAATTGTTTCAAATGAAGTTAAAGACAACTCGGCACTCAATGCTATAGCCATCTTATGAAAAAAAAAAAAAAAAAAAAAAAGAACTTTCTGGCCAACTCACTTTGACATATATTTTGGCTGGTTTCTTGTAAATTTAAATGCACTATGCACTCTATTCCTTTGCACATACCCAAGAGAAATGAAAATTATGTATATGAAATTACCTGTACACAAATGTTCATAGCAAAAATAGCAGATCAAAGGCTTCCAGGGAACAGAGGTAGAGCAAGGGACACAAGTGAAATAATGAGAATAATAAAACTGTTTAATATGTTGTTTTGGATGTGTATATTTGTCAGAACTCATTAAACTGTATACTTAAAATAGATTCAGTTTACTATATGCAAACTATACTTCCACAAAGTTCATTTAAAAACAACAGATGGGAAGGGAGTCTGAATTGGGACTTGAGCCTCTTCAGTAAGATTTCCACAGGCAACTCCCATGAGAAACGCTTCATTGAGGTCCCTGTTTGTGCCAAGGAATGCGGAGGCAAAACATTGTTGGAATAGCTAAGTTATTCACTTGTTCCCTTAAATTTGCTAAATGGCATGCTGTATTTCCTGAAATATTCAAAGTATTTATTTAAATTTTCTTTGGTTGTAAAGAAACCCCAAAAATTAGGAATAACAAACTTACATATATGTAACATATATGCAAAAAGATATATCTCTAAAAATAGATACTGCAATTATCTAAATGTTTAATTTTAACACAATAAATAATTTAATATTTTAAAACATTACAAAGCTTCCTAGAAAAACAAAGTAGGAAGTGTAGTTTTAACAGTTTTTCCCTATGTATGATACTACTGTCATGTTTATACATTAGTTTTTAATTTTCTCTACAAGTCCCATTCCCTGATTTTGGACTATTTTATCTCTAGTCAGACAACACTACTTATGGAATTTCATATATATATATATATATATGGCATAATGTCTAACCAATGCCTCTAGAAATAAATGCGGAAAAAAGAGTTTTTAAGTCATTTTTCTACTTTATGGTACAGACCGAAGATGAAGAAAGCTAATCGAGAGGGGAAAAAAATTACTATACCTAAGGTAAAGCAACAAGGTTTCACTAAACTATACTGGAAGTGAATATAGATCCTGTGGAAAATCAGTTATCACTTATTGAATAATTATTAGTGTTAAGTATTAAGATATATAGCACAATTAGTAAGTAAGTGGAAGAGTCACAACTTTAATTAAACCTGTGCCAATATTCATGCTCTAAACTAAACCATATATTATACTACCATAGTAACTTTAAAACTACCTATTGCTGGGGTTTTATACTGCCAGAAAGAAAGGAAAGAATCTGTCCTACTACTGCAAAACACAAAAATACTAAAGCAATCCATCATTCTAATTCTTAAGCCTTTGGTGTCCAGGATAGATTCTCTAAGCATTCTCTCTTTCTGCCCAGTTCTACAGTCTAACCTAACTTCCAAATTCCACTTTTTTCAGTAATTTGCTGTGATAAACTACTAAAATAATGTGGAGAAGCCAAATGTACCTCCCACACTCCATTCTGACTGCTTAACAAATGAATGACTAAGAATGTGCAGAATCTCAAAAGAGGATGGGTACAACACACCTAGAGGTATGCCATTCACATTTTTCCCAGCTGCATTCACCTCTATCATTTTCTAGATAGGATCAGAAAAATCTTCATCCTCTGAGGAATAAAAACCAAGAAATCTGTCTCTCTTCTACAACACCCTCTCTTCTAGCTTAGCTATGGACGCAATTCTGAAACACTCACTGAGGTTGACAAAATTTTCTTCCTCAGGAAGTTTGTAAGACAAGGTGGTGATGAGGGCAGGAACAGGTAATATAATCAAATATTTTCATTTGATATTGGAAAATTTCATAAACTAGTTAAAATAATTTGGAATAAATTATAGAACTTAAAAGTATTACATGCTGTAATTTTTACAAATCTTGAATATTTTTAATTATATCAGAAAATACTCAATTAAGTCATAAATATTTAAAATTCTTCCTTTTTTACCAGAAAGAAATTTGTATTTTATAGTAATTTCTGTGTCAATTTATCTAAACATTTTGGATACATTCACAAGGTCTTAAAATAAAAATCAGTTTCCGTAATACAGTACATATTTTGCTCCAAATATAAATGAAATAGTTGGATCCAGCACTAGAAATCACTTTTTACATTGATAATGTAAAAAGTAGAAAGGTGCCTGTCACCCAGTGGGGGAAAATAAGGAGAATATGTGTTACAGTTTATATGAAGGAATACATACAAATGAAAGATGACCCTTCTTGTTTGTGTTCAATGCCAAAATTATTACTGGCATTATGTTATTAATTGTTACTGGCAACCTCTGGAATTTTTTGCTAAAAAACAACACTGAAGTTCTAATTTAAGAAAGGCCAGTAAAGGAACACTCTAACATTGACCTGAAATGTTTATTAAAATATTAAAATCAGCCCTGGCTGGTGGCTCAGTGGATAAGGCATCAGCTTGCAAACCCAAAAGTTGCTGGTTTGATTCCCAGCCAGGGCACATAACCAGGTTGCAAGCCAGGTCTCCTGCCAGGTCCATAGCTGGAGACAGGTGAAAGGCGACCATACATTGATGTTTCTCTCCCTCTCTGCCTCCCTCCCTTCCCCTCTCTCTGAAAACGATACATAAAATATTTTAAATATATATTAAAACCATGTTTTAATTTTCACCAACACACCTAGCTTTCTTTTCCTTTAATAAGAATAATGGCATAAAGATAGTTAACTGTAAAATACCTTGTTAAATTGTTTTAACCTGAAAAAATATGTTGAAATAGAGCCGTAAACTAAATAGGGCACTTTTAAAACATTTTCATTGCAAAGTAATAAACATTTACTGTAGATTACTGAGAAAATGCAGATAAAAAAAGGAAGGAAAGAAGACCTATAATTTCACTATCATCCCCTAAATCACGGGTGGCAAACACAAGGCCCCCAGGCCAAATCAAGCCCTCCACCTTGTTTTATCCAGCTCACTTAACTGTTAAGGAGTAGTTACATGTATACAGTCCTAAAATTACATTAGGCCCTTTGAAGGCAACCACAAGGCTGATGTAGCCCCCAGTGAAAATGAGTTTGACACCCCTGCCCTAAATCTTTTTTCTCCATTTAATTTTGAATAAACATTTATCATAGGGGAGTTGCATGTTAACATTTAAAAATCCATGCTTAGGCTGACACTGCATTTTTAAGTGCAATATTTGGGAAAGGAGATGAAACTTATGCCCTACAGTATTCTACTCAAAATTAACCAAGTTATTGTTCCATTGAGTACACATCTCTATTAATTGTGATTTAATAGGAACCTATGTCTTTACTCTTGTTTTCTATAATAATTTATGATTCTATTAATGTTTAAACCCAATTAAAATATTTACAGAATTTGTAAGTACGATGAAGTACAATCTAGATGAAAAAGTAGACACGTAAACAAAATTAAAAAATAAAATAAACTGATATGTTAATCACTGTTCTGAATATTTTCAGGGTTGTTTTTTTTTTTTTTTTTCAAAATAAATCGGGACCTGACTTTTTAAAAAAGGCCTAAGTATTATAATGTTTACAATGTCTCATGAAAAAAAAACAAAACTAATTTTGAACTCACCTTTTCTTTAGCATGTCATCAATTTCAAATTATAATGATATAACCATCTGAAGAAAAAGATACTTCCCTCTGCCTATCTATATATCACAGAGAAAAAAATGAGAATATGAGTGTGAATATCTAATAGGATACAGATAAGTTTGTAAACCCATGTTTTAAATATAAGGGTTGTCAACCTGCAAATTCAAACACATAAGTCAAATTATTCAGAAAAATAAATGCAAGTCCCTGAAGATGAACCTCTTTTTCAGCCTCTAAGAAAGGTGACCTTTCTTAGTTTAATCTCATTTGTCAATTTACAACATTAGTCTGTGGTTCACGTGTATACGTAAATGAAGGCATGAAGGTTGTGCTAAGCTCTAATAAGCTTGTGCTATAATAAAAAGAATTCTTAACTGCAACTGTGGAGAAAAATGAAATAACAAAATAGACTGTAAAAGATGAACCAGAAATTAGAATTGAGAGAAGAACTAAGAATGAATTTATTAACTATTAACCAAATTATTATACATGGGTATACTCACTTAAGCAAAAATAACTTTTAAAAAATGAAGGAACTCAAATGACCATAAGAACAAAAAGAAAAAAAGTGAAGGTAATAGGTGATGGGGAAATACATAACCTAGGGAGATAAATTTTAGCAAATGTATAGCTTATTGACAAAACAAACAACAAGCAAAACAGAACCAGATATATGAATACAGTGAATAGACCTTCAGTGGGCAGTGGGCAGTGGGAAGGGGGTCAGGGGGAGGGGGAGGAAGAGGCAAAGAAGGGGAGCAGTTTAGCCAAGAACCTAGTATGGTCAAAACATGGACATGGACAACAAGTGGGATTGACTTTGTGGTGGAGTGGGTGGGTAGGGAAGGGGACAGAGGGGAGTAAAAAGGGGATGGATGTAATATAACAACAATTAAATTAAATTAAAAAAATAAATAAATGGACAAGAAAAAAATGACAACATAAATAGAGCTGAGTCATTCATATTGAAACAAAACTATGAAAATTAACACAACCTTAAAGCTAGAATAAAAGGCTCATTTATACCCAGCTAGGAAAACTATTTAGAATAAGATCTCCAGTGGGCAGAGAGGAGTGGGGAGAAGGGAAGGGAGAGGAGGAGGCAAAGAAGTGGAGCAGTTTAGTCAAGGAACTAGCATGGAAGAACCATAGATGCAGACAAGTAGGATTCACTTTGGGGAGGAGTGGGTGGGTGGGGAAGAGGACAGAGGGAAGGAAAAAGGGGATGGATGCAATAAAGCAATAAAATTAAATTTTAAAAAATAATTTTCCTATTACCATTTAGTCCCCTTATACACCTTCCCCTCTGCAACCACCACACTATTGTCCTTGTCCATGAGTCCTTTTTCCTTTTTGCTCAGTCTATCCCTTAACTCACCCTCCCCTTAGCTGTCATCTTGCTCTCTATGAGTCTGTCTCTGTTTTGCTTGTTAGTACAGTTTGTTCATCAGATTCCACATATTAGTGGAACTATATAGTATTTGACTTTTTCTGACTGGCTTATTTCACTTAGCATAATGTTCCCCAGGTATATACATACTGTCACAAAGGGTAAATTTTTCTTTTTTATGGCAGAGTAGTATTCCATCCGAGGTCAGGGAAACAAAAGAAAAAGTAAATAAATGCAACTACATTAAACTAAAAAGATTTTGCATAACAAAGGAAATCAACAAAATTAAAAGCCCACAGGATGGGAGAACATATTCCCTAATACATCTAATAAGGGGTAATATCCTAAATTTATAAAGAACTTACAAAACTCAACACCAAAAAAATAACAATCCAATTTAAAAAAGGGCAAAGAACCTGAATAGACACTTCTCCAAAGAGGATTTACAGAGGGCCAAGACATGAAAAGGTACTCACCATCACTAACCATCAGAGGTGCAAATTAAAACCACAATGAGATGCCATCTCACACCTGTCAGACTGTCTATCACCAATAAATCAAACAACAAATGCTGGTGAAGATGTGGAGAAAGCGGAACATTTCTGTGCTGCTGGTGGCAATGTAGACTGGTGCAGTCACTTGGAAAGTAATATGGAGATATGTAAAAAGAAATAAAAATGATGCTGCCTTTTCACACAATAATACCAATTCTGGGAATACAAGGTTTGTCCAGAAAAAGCCTAACCATTGTTAACATAATGAGAAAGGTTTCCATGACATGGATGTAACCTGGCAGCCAATGAGAGTGGACTGGAATGTACATGCATTAACTTTGATGACTTCATTGTACTAGTCAGAGGAGACAGTAGATGCCATTGAGTGAACATGTGTACTGAGTGACCATCACATTCAAAATGACAGCAAATAGAGAGATAAACCTGCATCAAAATTTGCATTAAGCTTGAACATTACTCTGCAGAAACTATTTGGATGATTAAGAAGGCTTCAGCTATGGGCAACTGGTGATTGGCAGCTTCATCACAACAACATGCTTGCTCATGCATCATGTCTTGTGCAGAGTTTTTTGGTGAAACATCAAGTTACTCAGGTGACTCAGGCCCCCTGCAGTCCAGATTTGGTGCCCTGAGATTTCTCGCTTCTCCCAAAATTAAAATTACCTTTGAAAATGAAGAGATTTCAGACCACTGATGAAATTCAGAAAAATACGACAGTCCAGCTGATGGGCATTGTGAGGTCCCAAGGTGCCTACTTTGAAGGGGACTGAGGCATCACTGTCTTACATACAACATTTCTTGTATCTTGTATCTTCTTCAATAAATGTCTGTTTTTCTATTACATCACTGGATACCTTCTGGACAGACCTCATACCCAAAAAAGCCCAAAAATACTAATTCAAAGGAACATAAACATAAGCAGCTCATTGCAACATTATTTACAATTGCCAAGATATGGAAGCAGCTCAAGTGTCCATCAGCAGATGAGTGGATAAAACAAGTATGGGACATTTACACAATGAAGGAGTATTAAGTTTAAATACAGTAGTCCCCCCTTATCTGAGGGCAAATGTTCCAAGATCCCCAGCGGATGTTTGAAACTACAGATAGCACCAAACCTTACATATACTCTGCTTTTTCCAATACATATATAACATTATAAATTTTAGTTCATAAGCAAAGAGATGAAAAATAATTAATAAAACAGAACAATTATAACAATATATTGGTGGCTCAGTGGATAGGTGCTAGCCTGTGAACCCAAAGGTTGCTGGTTCAATCCCCAGCCAGGGCATATAACCAGGTTTCAAGCCAGGTCTCCAGCTGGAGGCAGGTGAAAGGCAACCATACAATGATGTTTCTCTCCCCCTCTCTCTAAAAAATAATAAATCTTAAAAAAAGTTATGTGCATGTATTCTCTCTCAAAATAATTTACTGTACTGTACTCAATCTTCTTATAATGACGTGAGATAATAGAATGCCTACTTGTTGAGATGGAGTGAGGTGAATGATATGGGCACTGTGATGTTGCATTAGGCTACTATTGACCTTCTGATTATATACATCAGAAGGAAGGTCACTGGTATCCTGGATCACTGAGCTACAACAATGTCAATCATTAGATGTTAGGAGCAGAAAATGTCAATTGGTGGGGTAATTTAATATTTTCAGACCATAGGTAACTGAAACCATGGAAAGCAAAACTGTGGATAAGGAGGGACTACTGTAAATGTTTCACATTTCATGGGGCTTCCTGAAATTAAATTAACTCAAAATAGATAAAGCTATTTCCTATAGGGTCATTGCTTAAACATTTCTTCTATCAAATTAGGTCAAAATGAAGAAAAGTTAGGAAAAGAATCATCCTCCCATCAAAATAAAATTAACCATATTTTTTCTAAAATATTGTTATCAGTGACCAAATCTGAAACCTACATGCAGTTTAATTATATGCTCCCTACAACATTATTAAAGACAGCTAAATGAAGTAAAATAAAAGTAATGGGAAATAAAAACTATGGTAATAATCCTAGTTTTCTCTTCCCTTAAACTTCATAGGCAAGATCAGTAATATCTCTATCCTATGATTAAAGGGGCATTCTGTGTATAAGAAAATTAAATATAAAAACTTTATTTTCCATTAATTAAAAAGCTAGGTGATGTGAAACATTGGAAGTAGAAAATACGATCACTACTCTTGAGGTAACTCTTATACTATAGGTTTAGATATATGAATGAATTAGTAGGTAGGCAAATAAGTAGGTAGGTAAAAGACAAATAGATAGAGTTACATGTATAAGATAACAACATATAGTTTTAAAAGTCTGCTGAAATAACCAGAAGTGCAAACAATTTTGTTCAAAAATGTTCACAGCAGTGTTACTGGAAAAATTAAATATGGCTATGTTTGAACAATTGCTACTAGACTTGTCCTCTTGTCATAGACAACCAGAAACCAGCCAGGTCTGTAGCTGGAGGCAGGTGAAAGGCAACCAACCATACGTTGATGTCTCTCTCCCTCTCTGCCTCTCTCCCTTCCTTTCTCGCTAAAAATAATAAATAAAACCTTTTTTAAAACCTAGACTCAAAAGTTTATAACAAAGGAAATACAAGGTCTGCCCAGAAAGTATCCAGCTATGCAATATGAAAAACAGACATTTATTTAAGAAGATACAAGATACAAAAAACTTTTTACATAAGACAATAATGTCTCAGTCCCCTTCAGTATATGCATCTTGGTACCTCACACAGTTCTCCCAATCCCAATCAGCTGCCACACAGGATTTTCACAAATCTCATCAATGGTCTGAAATCTCTTCCTTTACAAAGGTGATTTTAGTTTTGGGAAAAGCCGGAACTCACAGGGCACCAAATCTAGGCTGTAGAGAAACTGAATCATCTGCATAACTTGATATTTCACTAAAAATTCTGCACAAGACATGATGCAAGAGCAGGCATGTTGTGATGAAGCTGCCGATCATCAGTTACCCATAGCTGCAGCCTTCTTAATCATCCAAATAATTTCTGCAGGGGAATGTTCAAGCTTAATGCAAAATTTGATGCAGGTTCATTGTTCAATTGCTCATTTTTAATGTGACAGTCACATAGTACACATGCTCACTCAATGACATCTACTGTCTCCCCTGACTAGTACAGTGAAGTCCTCATTGTTCATGCATGTGCATTCCAGTCCACTCTCCTTGGCTGCCAGGTTACATTAATATTGCACAAACCATTCTCATTATATTAACAATGGCTGGACTTTTTCCAGACAAACCTTGTGTAGTCAATAATGTTGTAATAACTATATGTGGTACTCGGTGAGTACTACAAATATTGGGGGAGAACACTTTGTAAAGTTTATGATTGTTTAACCACTATACCATACACCTGAAACTAATATAAAATAATATTAAATGTTGAGCTGTTTCAAAACATAATAATAAAATTAAAATTTTAAGAAAGGTTACAAATAATGGATGATCTGATCTATGATGTTACTTTTAAAAGATAAAATTATAGGAACAGAAAATAGATGTGTGATTTCCAGAAACTATATGTAAGTGGAAGGGTTAATTTCAAAGGGCAGCATGAGGAAATATTTTGAAGTGATGGAACTGTTCTGAATCTTGATTATGGCAGTGGTTACAAGATTGTATGCTTTTATCAAAAACAGAACAGTGCACCAAAGATAGTAAATGTCAGGATATAAACCTAAAAGATAACTATAAGAAAACTATAAGGAGATAGCAATAATTAGACAGCAAAATGACTAAAACAAATAAGAATAATGATAGCAAATGCAGGCAAGGATAAGGAGCAGCTAGAACATATATCCATTGGTGAAATGTACAATGGTAAAACCAATTTGGAAAACAATTTAACAGTTTCCTGTAAAATTCAAAATAGACTTTGATACAACCCAGCAATTCAATTTCTTTCTATTTACCCAAGAAAAATGAAAGCATATGTCCATACAAAAATTTGTTCAGGTTCATGGCAGAGGAAGTGAGGGAAAATTTTGAAGACGTTTTTCTCCACACTGACTCAGTACTCAGTAGTTTTCCACTCCTAGCCTTTTTCTCCTTCCTCCCCTTGGTCCCTAGGTCCATAAATCTGAAGGGGATTTTTGCTTGGGGTACCTGATCCCCAAATCTTTATATATCCATTGATCTGGAGCCACTGCATTGGAGAAAAATGTAAATGAGAGAAAGAGTTGGCATTTACCCTGATTTACAATCACAGTAAGCAATTAAAAACTTAACTGTTACTTTCATTTTGGATTATTTTAATTAGCTACTCAAGTCACCTAGCAGCTCAGCAGAAGTCCTGATAAAATGATTGTTGAAACAGGTGCCAATTATTTCCTGATGAAATTTTAACATTTTAAAAAACATCTCAGCAAATAAGAATGAAAAGGGACCTCTTCAGTCTTTATGGAAAAATTAAATCTAGCACAAGGGTGAAACAGTGACTATTTTCCCTGCAAAACATGGATGTCTTCTCTGACCACTTCTACATAACTTGCACTGGAAGTCCTAGCCAGTGCAGTAAGGCATACAGGCTGGAAAGGGAGAAGTATAATTCTATTTGCTGATGATATGATTATGCACATGGAAAGTACAAAGTAACTACTAGATCTAATGAATAATTCAGTATTGCTGTTCCATATCTTGATTATAGACCACACTTACATTATTGTATGCATCTTTCAAAACTCAGAACTATACATAAAATGGGTCAATTTTACAATATGTATATCATACCCTAAAAAAAAAAGTAATTATACCTCAAGATTAAAATATCAATATAAAAATGAATTATATGTCTATATCTTAGCAAAAAACAACTGGAAATAAAATTTTATAAATGATACCATTTACTGTAGAAACAAGTATATGCATAGAAAGAAATCGAACAAATGCTGTGCATGATGTATGAGGAAAGTAATTAAAGAATATCTGAATTAATGGAGGGGGATGTACTGTGCTCATATATTGGAAAAATAATACAATAGTTGCTATCTTTGTAAAAATCTCAAAAGGTTTTCAGCAGAAATTTATAAGATGAATATAAAATTTATGTGGAATAGCGAAGTCAATAGTAAAAGCAATCTTGAAGAAGAACAAATTTAAAGGATATATACTACAAGATTTAAGGAGTTATTATAAGCAAAATAAAGTGTGATATTGCCATAAGGAGAAACAGATCAACAGAACAGACTAATGAGTTCTGATCTAGACCTGTATGCAAGGTGGTCTGTCCCGAAAGTATCGGTCATGCACACTCTTAATTATATTGACATTGGCTTGATACTTTCGGGACAGGTTTCCTAGCCAGATTCAACTGATTTTTAATAAAGGCATTCAAAACAAGTCAATGAAAAGGGAATTTTTTCAATATATGATACTGAAACAACTAGTTATATGTGAAAAATGGGCCTAAAGATAAATTCTGAAACTATAAAGGTTCTAGAAAAAACATGTGATAATATATTTGCAACCATGGAGTTAAAGATTTCTTAGAGAAGATGCAAAAACAATGAAAGGTAAGGGGCATGACACAACTTGGGATAATGGAAATGTTCTATATCTTGACATGGTTTGTGTATATAATTGTTCAAAAATAATTGAGCTGTTCACCACTATGCTGTAAACCTGAAACTAATACAAAATAATATTGGATATAAACTGTAATTTAAAATTAAAAAAAAATATATATATATATACATATGTACATATATATATATAACTGTTAAGATTCAAGAATAAAATGTTCATAACAGCTTTACCTATAATAGCCACAAACTGAAAACAACCTAAATGTCCATCAACAGGTAAATGACAAAAAAAAATTAATTATAGCCATATAGTGGAATACTCAGTAAGAAAATAATGAGTTATGAATATTCACCACAACCATGATGAATCTCAAATGCTGAGAGAAAGAAGCCAGAACAAAGAAAGTGTGCATACCATATGACTCCACTTATATAAAACTCTGAAGATAAAACTAATGTACAGAATTCAGATCCATGATTACTTGGGGATGGGGGATGGGAGTAGGAAGTGGTATTCCCTCCCTAAGTGGAGCATTCTAATTCCTAAATAGCTTAATAGAACATTATTGACTTTGCCTATCCCTGTAACTTAATCTAGATTCCAGGTCATGCCTCTTGGTGCTATCTAAATAAATCTAAATAAATCCACCCTCACCCTAAATTCAAAATGTATTCAACAACTAGCTACTAAAAACCAACTATATGCAAGGAACCAATCTGTACACTGTGGTGAATACAAAGATATTCGAGAAAAGGACCCTGGTTTCATGGATTTTCCAATTTAGTATATAAAAATAAGTATATTTTATGTTTATTTTTGTTTAAAGATTTTATTTATTATTTCCAGAGAGAAAGGAAGGGAGAGGAGCAGAGAGGGAGAGAAACATCAACGTATGGTTGCCTTTTACCTGCCTCCAGCCACAGACCTGGCTGGAGACCTGGCTGGAGACCTGGCTTGCAACCTTGTTATGTGCCCTTGCTGGGGAATTGAACCAGCGACCTTTGGGTTCGCAGGCCAGCGCCCTATCCACTGTGCTACCAGCCAGGGCCTATTTTATTTTGTTTGTAGGATGGTTACCAGAGGAAAAGGAGATGAGAGGAGGTAGAAGAGGGTGTAGGGGAAATAAATGGTGATGGAAGAAAACTTGACTTGGGGTGGCAAACACACAATACAATACACAGAAGATGTATTATAGAATTGTACCCTAGAAACATATGATCTTATTAAACAATGTCACCCCAATAAATTCAGTGAAAATTTTAAAAATGACTATAATTTTAGCTCATTGTCTTTCTTCATCAGTGTCTCTTCTGCTGTGGTTTGTATGTCAACAATGTTTCTGACTTGGCAACTAGACTGAAGATGGTAGGAAAAATACTAGTAAAATCTTGTATCTCTATTTTCTATTTGGCATTTTAACTGCTTCTACTAGTATAAATAAAATTACAAAACCATAATATTATCTCTCCAATCCCTAAACTCTTGTAGTATACTGGCAAGAGGGCTAGAATAAGACTGTATTCTGCCTCTGCAACTAAATAACTGCCTCTTTCATCAATGATGGAGTTCTCTGTAAAGGAGAAGTTTTCAAACTTTTTGACCTCAAGAGCTTTTCATTCTCTTAAAAGTCTTTGAGGATACCAGTAACTTTTGTTTATGTGCATTATGTCTATCAATATGTATCATATCCTGGCTGGTATGATATTTTCCATGCACAGTGGTTAGGGCGCCGGCCTGTGAACCCAAAGGTCGCAGGTTCGATTCCCCAGCCAGGGCACATAACCAGGTTGCAAACCAGGTCTCCAGTCAGGTCTGTGGCTGGAGGCAGGTGAAACACAACCATACATTGATGCCTCTCTCCCTCTCTGCCTCTCTCCCTTCCCCTCTTTCTGAAAATAATGAAATAAAATATTAAAAAAAAATATGTATCATATAAAATAAAACAGTGATATTTTAAATAATTATTTACTTATTCATCTGAAACTGAAAATAGTAGTGGAAAAATACTATAAAATTTTTAAATTCACCATTACAAAAGTTGACAATGAATTCATTAAATGCTGACATATATCATGTATTTTTTATATAAAACCTAATTATAGTTTCTAAAACAAACAAATGAGATAAGAGACTGCCTTACTTGATATAACATAACAAGATCTTTATATCTGCTTCTGCATTCACTGTTACAATATATTGTTTTGGTTGAAATATATGAAGAAAATCTGGCTTAATACAGTTATATATTTGGAATACTGAGTATGTTACTAGCCTTAAGATAATTGTGGCTATTTTTTGATACTATACCAAAGTTATACAGGTCTTTGTTTAGTTGCAACACAGAATCTGAAACCTTACCAATTAACTTTGTAATTGATTACATTAAAACTCATTAATCTATCTTGCCTTTAAATGGGTCTTTTAGTCATGCATAATTTTGTAACATAGAGAACTAGTTATTTGGAAATTATTAGTTCACTGAGATTTGCATAACTTTTAAATGTTAGCATATTTGAGTCTACAATATAAAACAATCATACACATTATTAGAGTTACCAATCTCATTAGAAAAGGCTGATTTGGGAAGCTGTCAATGTCACAGCAGTAGATTCAAGATTTCCAAAAATTTGAATTCTTACTAGAAAAGCTCAACTGTTTTGATTGGCAACAAGTATTGCCAGTAGTTTTCCTTGAAATGATAGACTCAATTTGCTCATTTGCAAATAAAAAAAAAGCCTGCCAAATACTCAAGCTGGAATAACCATATTTTGTCTCAATTGTTTTTCAAGTAAAAATATTTTCCATGCGAAAATCAGCTAGTTCAGCCCACACCTCAAATGCCCATGTACTTTTCTTAGAAACAACAATTTTACATCAGTATATAGAAATGTTTTATGTATACTTTCCATTTTGTCAGTGTTAAAAAGATGTGGTGAAGAGATTTTTAAAAACTCATAGACACAGACAACAGCATGGTGATTACCAGAGGGCAAGGGGGTGGAGGGAGACAGAAGAGGATACAGGGGAAATTAATGCTGATGGAAGGAGATATGTGGATTTGGTTCCAGACTACTGCAATCAAGTAAGTTGTCATCTCTTTCTGGTGGAGGGTCTTGCCTTTAGTTGGTAAAAAAACAAAAAAACAAAAACCGTGAAGTGCAATAAAATGAAGTACAATAAAACAAGGCATGCCTGCACTAGGACAATTGGGTACACTGCACTAGCAGTTTTACCCACATCAGTGCAAATATCAACACAGCAAGAAAGGCAAAACAATCTTATATTATTGTTAAAATAGCTATGCTCCTCTTGATAGGATCACAATAATCCAAGAGTCCACACACAACATGTTGAGGACCGCTGACATAAAGGAGCCCTAATGTTCCTTCAGCTATAAAATGTCTACAATTATGTAAAATGTCAACATCTTTCATTGTACAACCCTACAAAATCATCCTTTCTCTAATAAGTAATACATCTATATTTAACAAATATATCAATGTCTTACAAATTTTTTATTCAACTGATCCAGAGGACAAAGTCATGATGTCATAAAACAGGAACTATTTCTTCCTTACTAAAAGAACCTTAATTTTATTCAGATTTTCCTGCCTAAGTAGCAACATTCTTTGTTGGGGGGTTGGAGGACAGTTGGGTAAGTCACTGATCTAACTCTACCTTTATGGTCCAATTCCACTTGGCCAAAATAATGGCTGGTGTAAGCATATACATACATCACAATTCTAACCAATGAGGTATAAGGGGTATTTTCAGGGTTGAAGTGTAGGACTCCTGAGGAGTTTATTCATTGCAGATAAAAAGAGACACAAATGAACAGTTCATACTCTTCTTGTACTGGACATTGTGGCATCTGCATGTGATCCCTGGAACTGCAGCATCAATCTCACAAGTATGAGGGGCACTAATCTGAGACAGTAAGCTAATAGACACAGTATGATAAAGCAGAAAGTGGAAAGAACCTGGGCCATAGTTTGGTGGAATTAGTTATCTTGGAAATATTCTACCTCCAAACTTCTTGTTATGTGAGCTAAAAAATTTTTTTTCTTTAAACAGTTGAATTAGTGTTTTCTACTACTTGCAACAGGAAATATATCTAATATGAAAAAGCACTATTATGCTTATCCTTCATATAAATAAATGTTTTACAACATCAATTACATTATGAGATTATGGAAAGAAAAGGATCCATCCTCCTTGAGCAAAGTCCTGGAGAGCTTAAAGTACAGAATATACTAAATAATTGTTCACTAGTACCTCACTCTTAACACCATTCTTCCTCAGCCACCCAAAGTTCCATTATCTCTTTCAATATTTCGTTAATGTCATACCTACTACAAGAAATTCTGGAAGCAAATGGGCTAGTTCTCATAACATGTAGAAAGAATGTTCATTTGTTTAATTATAAGATGATACGAATGACAACAGAATTTCTTAAAGTCCTATTTTAGTATTTACTGTCATAAACCCAACTCTATTGACATGACTAGCACTTGCTCATAAATCGTGCTTAAGCCTCTCTGCAAGTTAACAAGTAAATTTAATGTTTGTAATCAGATTTAGGAAGATAAAAAATAAGTTAAAACTGAATTTAGCAAAAGCTTGTTTCTTTTATAACATTTGCCCTTGGTTGTCTTTTGTTAGCAAAAAGCAGGGATTTAAGGTTTCCATTTCAATAATATAGCAGGTACCATCACAGACTACACTTTTGCTTAAAGGCCAGCAGGATCTGCTAAAGGAACAAAGGGCAGTTGGACGCGGACAGATTATGAAGGTAAAGAAACTCAAGTACTGATGCATAAAATGAGAGTCTGGTTTGTTAAAATGAAAGGAGTCTGTGTAGTAGAGATTATACTCAAGATGCCTGCCCAAAATCCTCAAAAATTACTGCTATTGAAAACAAATCTTTGTAATGAAGATTTAGTTAGGTGGCAGGGTGGTTCATTTATAATGTTAATTAGAGAGAATATATTTTCCAAAATTAGTTCTGTCCCATGGTTGCTATTGTCAGAGGGGATGAGATGATGGAATTATTGAAATATAAAAAAGAAAAATCATTAGAGGATAAGACCAAATCAGCCAACGAACTGGCAACCAATTGAGCATCAATTCCATAGTCACTGTACTAAACAGAAAAAAATTATTAAGACTGTCTCCTAGGTGCTCTTATGCACTGCTGATAGGAGTATAATTGGTAAAACCATTCTGAAAAGTAATTTGGCAGGAACAGATTTCTATCATTCAGAAGCTTAAAGTTCAGCTGTTCAAATGCTGCCTGGAAAGTCATAATATAACAGTTTGTGATTTTGCAGAGGAATGTATTTGAATTGCATAAACTACAATGTTGCAATAGTCACTGTCCTAGCTAGGGAACAGAAGGTACAATGGCAGTAGTACAAAATAATGCATGGAAAAACCCTTATTCCATACGTACTTACAGGAAATTTTTTCCTAAAAATGAAGATGGGGGAGGGGTGGATGTAGGTAGAAGACAGGATGGAGGGATAAATGGTAATGGAAAAATATAATAAAGTAAATTTTTAAAAAACACAAAAATAAAGGTATGTTATAAAAGGAGATGGGAGCAGAAATATTATCACTTAAAAGTGGGAAAAATAGATTAGCAATTAATAAAGGGAAGGTTCTAGAGTATCACTAAGGAAGAAATGAAAGCAAGGGATAGCACTAGGAAAAGACACAGCCATTGAAATGTAAGCTTTTTGTAAAAAAAATATTTTATTAATTTTTATAGAGAAGGGAAAGAGAGAGAGAGAGAGAAAGAGAGAGAGAGAGAGAGAGAGAGAGGGAGAGAGAGAGAGAGAGAAACATCAATGTATGGTTGCCTCTCACACCCCGCAAAATGGGGGTATGGCCAGCAACCCAGGAATTGTGAATTGAACTGGAGAACTTTTGGTTTGCAGGCCAGCACTCAACTGACTGAGCCATACCTGCCAGAGTTAAATGTAAGCCTTATAGGCAATCCTGTGGTAAGTGCTGGGGAAGGGGTTGAGGAAGGTGAGCAAAAGCAGCTCCCATTTCAGATGCATTCCAAAATTCTCTTCAGGAATGTCAATGGGTTTGGAATGTGTTATACCATTTCTACAGCTAGGAAGAGGCAAATGGGGGGAGATATTAATGGAAAGCAGGCCTATCATCTGTCCAAGGGACAAATATAGGGAAACACATGTTCATAAAACTAAAATTTAGGGCCTTGAGAGCAGAATGACTGTGAGCAGAGGGGAGGGGGAGAGTAGGGTTTAGTGAAGAAGCTAATGAGAAAGACCCATGGACATTAACAAGGAGGTGGGAATTGACTGTGGGAAAGGGTGGGGAGACAGGAGAGAGCAATGGGGAAAAAATGAAATAATTATAATACAGAATTAATAAATAAAAAAATTAGGGCCTTGAGGATAAATAGTTGGACAATTATAGTAAAGTTATTAAAAGATGCACTGGTGGTGAGCCTATCTTTAGAATAAAGTCAAGTCACAGGAAGGGGTAGTGGAAAGAGCAGTAGGAATTATTCAACTTTTAAACATGAATTTTATTCTTCTGTATTATCTGCCATGTATAAAATAGAGACTGACTAAAATTTCATTAACAGGTTCCAAACCAATCATTTATTAACTATGTGACCTTGGGCAAGTTACTTAAATACACTGTGAGCCTCACATTTCTTGTACACAAAAGTGGGAATACTATTATCTACCAAGCAGGATATAACATAGTAACTACTAAAAAAAAAAATAGCTACCATAATCAACCTGCTGATATAGCCTTTCTAAATGTCACTGTCAATTGCACATACCAAAGATTAAAAAATACTTATGGCTTTTAACCCATTTAACTCCCCAAGAAGGCAGTATTAATAAAATAATACAAAATATGAAATAAAACTTATCCATGGTATTATGTCCTACAAGGGCTTAAAAATTGAAATTCAAAAATATAATACTCTACAAAATTAATTGTGGTATGTATAAATATAAATTTATATGCAATAATTTGAAATATTTCACAATTAATAATTGTAATAATAAGAAAAATGATTCACAAGTGAAAAAATATTAAGATATAACATCCTGGCTGGTGGCACAGTGGATAAGGTGCCAGCCTGAGAACCCAGGGGTCACTGGTTCGATTCTCCAGCAGGGACATGTAAACAGGTTGCAAGCCAGGCCTCCAGCTGGGTCCATGGCTGGAGGCAGGTGAATGGCAGCCATGCGTTGATGTCTCTCTCCCTCTCTGCCTCTCTCTTTTCCCCTCTCTCTGAAAATAATAAATAAAATCTTTTAAAAACTAATAAAAATTTTAAAATAAAAAATAAAATATTTTACAACTAATAATTGCAATAACAAGAAAAATGATTCACAAGTGAAAAAATATTAAGATATAAAACTGTATGTAGACTAATCCTAACTTTTCATTTTAACCAATAATGTCTTTTACATGTGAGTGGTCTAAACACTAATTAATAGACAGAGATTATTGGATTAGATAAAAAGCCCCAGCTTTGTGCTTTTTTGCTGATCTCAACAAGCAGATTCTGAAATTTCTATGGAAAAAATAAAATCTGGAATAGATGAAGCAATTCTGTAAATTTTTTAAAGTATATTTTATTGATTATGCTGTTATAGTTGTCCAAATTTTTTTCCTTTGCTCTCTTCTATCCAGGGACCCCCTTCCCTCCCACAATTCTACCCCCCTTAGTTCATGTCCATGGGTCATGCATATAAATTTCCTTAATTTCACCCTTTCCTATCTTGCTCTTAATTTCCCCCTATCTTGTACCAACTAATTATGTTTCCTAATCCCTTTACCATTTCCCCATTTCTCCCCCTTCCCCCTCCCAGCTGGTAACCCTCCCAATGATCCCCATACTATGATTCTGTGATCCTATTCTGGTTGTTTGCTTAGGTTTTTTGTTTGTTTGATTTGTTTATGAAAGTTGTGAGTTTGCTGTCATTTTAATTTTCATAATTTTGACTTTTTTTCTTAAATAAATCTCTTTAACATTTCATATAATAATAACCTGATGATGAATTCCTTTAGCTTTACCTAGTTTGGGAAACACTTCATCTGCCCTTCTATTCTAAATGATAGCTTTGCTGGATAAAGTAATCTTGGTCATAGGTCCTTGCTTTCCATCACTTTGAACACTCCTTTCCAGTCCCTTCTTGCCTGCAAAGCTTCTTTTGAGAAATCAGCTGATAGTTTTACAGGAACCCATTTGTAGGCAACTCTCTTTTCTCTTGCTGCTTTTAAGATTCTCTCTTTATCTTTAACCTTAGGCGTTTTAATTACAATGTGTCTTGGTGTGGTCTCATTTGGGTCTGGCTTGTTTGGGACTCCCTGTGGTTCCTGACCTGAATGTCTATGTCCTTATGATTTGGATGTTAGCACATTTAAACTTGTCCCAGAAATTCTTTTTCTTTTAAGATTTTATTTATTATTTTTAGTGAGAGAGGAAAGGAGGGATACAGAGAGGAAGAGTGACATTAACGTATGGTTGCCTTTCACCTGCCTCCAGCTACAGATCTGGCTGGAGACCTAGCTTGCAACCTGGCTGTGTGCCCTGGCTGGGGAATCAAACCAGCAACCTTTGGGTTTGCAGGCCAGCACCTTATCCACTGTTCCACCAGCCAGGGCTTGCCCCAGAAATTCTTAAGCCTCTCCTCATTTTGTTCAATTCTTGTTTTCTCATTCTGTACTGGTTGACACTTTATTTCTTCCTTATGTTCCAAATCATTGATTTGAACCCTGGTTTCCTTCCCTTTACCTTTGGTTTCGTATTATTTTCTTGTTTCACTTAGCAAAGGCTTCACTTCTTCCCTTTCACATTTGTCATACTTAAGCATATCTGTCAAGTCTGTGAGCATGTTTATCACCAATGTTTTGAACTCTGCACTTGTTAGGGCTGACTATCTCCTCATCACTTAGTTCTTCAACTGGAAAGTTGATGTTTACTTTTTTGGGTCATACTTCTCTGTCTCAACTTGACAGGCTCCCATGTTTGCCTCTGTCTTAGGCATAGCTGTCATACCTGTTACATTGTAAGGGGCAGAGCCTTAGGTATTCATTAGTGTGGAGCGGATCCATTTCACCACATTGTGGTAATATATGTGAGGAAGGGGTGTGAGAGGAAACAGTGTTGCTTGCTCGGCACTCACTCCTTCGCTGGGAACTTCTCCTGCTTCCCATATAGGATTGGCACTTCTATAGCTGTTGCCCTGGCCTTGATTCCCAAAGTGGATGGGTCTGTAGATGCTCAGAACTGTGGGGGTCTTTAAACATATGGACTCTGCTGAGAGTCCAGCAGTTTCTTCCTCTGCCCAAACCCCGACTGGTTTTCACAGTCAGAAGTAATGCAGCTTTATCTTTCCCCCAGTGCTAGAACTGTGAGTCAAGAGGTCTGGAGCTCTCCCCAAGTGTCCCTTCTTTTTTTAACGTGTGACTGCAATTTCTTCTGTTTGCCCTCTGCCACTGACCTGCCACAGCCTCTGCGTTGCCAAACTGCACCGCCAAACTACATCTTCTCTGCCCTGGCTTCACCCCTCCTACATGCCTAGATGAATATTTCTTCTTCTCTTTATTTTTTTTTAAGATTTCATTCACTATTTTCAGAGAGAAGGGGAGGGAGGGAGGAAAATAGAGAGAGAAACATCAATGTATGGTTGCCTTTCACCTGCCTCCAGCTAAGGACCAGGCTGGAGACATGGCTGAATTATCTGATTATGTGCCCTGACTGGGGAATTGAACGAGCAACCTTTGCATTTTCAGGCTGGCACCAATCCACTAAGCCACACTAGCCAGGGCAGTACTTCTTCTTTATATCTTTTGTGTGTTGGACCTCCATGCAGCTTGATTTGGGGGAACTTCTGGTTGTCTCTAGTTTTCAGGTAGATGTATCCCTTTGTTTGTTATGGAGGGAGATGCAGTGTGTTCACCCATGCCTCCATCTTGGATTCTCCAGTTCTGTAAATTTTTTAAAAAGTTGAAAAACTCATAGTTGCTGATTTTACCACTTACTATAGAGCTACAGTAAACCACGCTGGGTGGTATCAGTGAAAAAACAGAGCACAGATCAAAACAACATAAGAGAATACATAACTAGACTCGCACAAACACAATCAAGTTTCAAAGGAAATTCAATGCAGAAAGAATTCTTTTCAACAAATGATACTGGAACAATTTACTATCCCTTTAAAATGTTTAACCTAGACATATATCTTTTACCATATGCAAAAGTTAACTCAAAATGAATTGTGGACAAAAACATAAAACCGGAAATATAAAAGTTCTAGAAGAAAACATAGGAGAAATTGTTTCATCTCAGGTTTGACAATATATGATACTCAAAGTATGTCCATAAAAGAAGTAAATTGATGAATTGAAGTTTATCAAATTAAAACATTTGGTCTGCCGAAGATATTCTTAAAAGAATGAAAAGATAAGTCATAAACTTGGAAAATATATATAATCACATATCTGATAAAGGTGAGTACATAAAGAACTCTTAAACTAGTTAAAAAGAAAACAATCTGATTTTTTTTAATGGGCAAAAAATTAGAATATACACCTCACTAAAGGAGATATACAGGATGACTCTTTCATTGAATAGGAAAAATAGTAACTCTACTATTGAGAAACCTTGCAAACACCACTGTAACCAAGTGATCTAGGTTAATGTCACTTGTAATGTCACCATTTTACTTTTTTTTTCTTTAAGATTTTATTATTTTTAGAGAGATGGGTATAGGGAGAGAGGCAGAGAGGGAGAGAGACATCAATGTGTGGTTGCATTTCACCTGCCTCCAGCTAAGGACCTGGCTGGAGATCTGGCTTGCAACCTCATTATGTTGCCCTGTCTGGGAATCAAACCAGCGACCAGTGGATTCGCAGGCGGGCACCTTATCCACTGTGCCAACCATTTTACTTTTTAAAAATTAGATACATAAAAAGAAAAATGCCAAAACAGTAATAGAGGTACTCCTGTGTAGTTGGCAGAATTATAGACAGATTTTTTCTTTATAATTTTGTATATCTTCAATGTTTCCAACACTAAGCATGTATTACTTTTATTATCAGACAAAATCAACATGTAAATTAGTCAAATAAATAAACAAATATACAGTTCTTATCTTCAAAGAGTCTATAATTAATATGGAAAACAGACAAAATCTCATGAAATAAAATGCTTTTAGGACTAACTGCATTTAGATACTAGACAAGAAGAGGCTAAGTATTACAAATGTTCAATGAAGAGTAAAACCAGCAATTGATATAATAGTAAAAATCTTTCACAGAGAGGCTATTTATCTATTCTTACTAGCATGTAAACTTCATGAAGGCAGAGACCCTGTCTATCTTGTTCAGTTTTATGCACTGTTTCTGGCACAAAATGATGTTCTGGGCAGTATATACTCTTAACAACAAATAAAATTCTATAGTACTTATGAGTTGCTGAATAAATATAAACATTATACTAGAATTTAGCAAAGATTTGGATCCATAGGATTCTAATCAAGATGGAGAGCCAAAATATTTTACAGTACTCAAGGGATTACAGGAAAACTCATCTAGGCTAGAATGGAGAAAATGTATTGTAAAATGTAATTAAAAAGTAAGGTTACACAAAGGGAAAGATTATGATAGGCCTTGAAAATCAGGCAGAGAATTGGAGAGTTAACACAATTACAAATGGCAAGTCAATAAAGAGTTTCTAATAGCGATTATAAAATCTAAAATTTATTAGGCATTTACTATGTGCCAAGTACTATTCTAAATACTTCACATACACCTTTTCTCATTTTATCCTCAAAAGAATCTGCAAGGTATGTAGAACTTTCCCCTTTTGCCTATGAGGAAATTAAGGCTCAGGTTACTATTTGGTTAAAGCTCATATGTCTACCAGTTAAGTTGCAGGTCTACCTCCAGAGGCCAGGCTCATAAAGACTTTGTATGACATCTCTACAAAACCCACAAGACGTGTCAGAGGAGAGATACCAGAAAGCAGTGATATCCCATGACATCAAAAACATCTAGTATTCTAGTATGGTCCGGAACTAGAATCAGAGGTATCAGTGAAAATTCATGTTTTTTAACATATATATATATGGAGAGAGAGAGAGAGAGAGAGAGAGAGAGAGAGAGAGAGAGATTTTTAAAAAGATATAGAAGTGGGTATCTGTGTATATATACATACATATATGTCCTAGATTTGTCTGTTGAAAAGACCCAGAAGCAATGACACCCCAGCAGCAATGAGCATGCCAAGCCCTCAGAACCTGATCTCTAAATACCAATACCCCGTGAAAAGAACTAGAGCCCTTGGAGAAATGGCTGATTCCAGGGCTGTGGCAAGTAAAGCAGAAAATGATCCTGGAACCTCTTATGGTGCCAGAATTTAAGGGAATGGTCAAAATAAAATGGAGGCACATTGAAAGGACATAGGAGCCAACTGAAAGGAGTCCTATTGGTCAAATCTGGGGTAACTTGGGTAAAATAATGTAAAAATAACATGTCATTATAATACTAAGTAGACTAAAACAAATATCTGTAAGTTCATACAGCTATACATAAACAACTGACAAAATAAATAGTAGAGAATGTAAACATCTTTGTTACATTTAAAATTCAATTAAAAATGCACAAAATGAGAGAGAGAGGGAAGATGGCGACAGAGTAGAGAGCAGTGCTGATGGTGTTCTCGAGTACCAAAGCAGCTAGAGGACAAGACAGGGAGCGTAAGACATCTTCAGGACCTTAGGAATTGGAATGGGCAGCATCTGGACACAGGGGAGCACAGCCCAGAGGCAGAGGAGGCCAGCAGGACAGTAGGTGAGGCGTTCCGACCGACTGGCCGGAGGGCAGAGATCCACTCTGGGCAGTGGTGGCTCTGCCCAGGGGGGCAAGTTTGACCAAAGCAGCTCCGGGCTCCCTGGCGACTGGAAGTCTCAACAGCGAAGTGCAGGCTGTGAGGGCAAACACTGTAGGGAACGCGGAGTTGAACTCTTGCAGGGGAGGGACTGTGTGGGAGACTCACTCCAGCAACAGGCAACTGGGAGAGGAGGCTCCAGGGCTAGAGGCGGAGGAGAGGAGTCCTGTCGGAAGCCGGAGCAGGGGAGCTGGAAGTGCACCAGCCAGGGCGGTGAGGGGGCCTAGGGCGGTGCTGCTGGGCTGCCAGGGAGGCAGCAGCTGGGGGCCCCTGCGGGGGGCGGGGGGGGGGGAGGCCCAGCCCTGCTCGACCGCACGGGCCCACAGGCTCTGCGGAAACTCCAAACAGTGAGCCGGGAACTGGTAGCGGGGGCAGCTGACCCTTAATTGCCAGAGACAAAGGCCTCACCACATACGCCTGGGAGGGGCTCATCACAGAGGCCATGGAAAGGGCTCCAAGGAGAGCTGGTTGGCTTGGAGGAGTGGTGCCCGCCCCGGAAGGGTGGGACAGTGTAGGCGGACCCCGGACAGAGTAGGCAGACCCCAGACAGTGTTGACTGACAGGCCCGGCCTCCTCCCGGAACTGTGGGGGTGGGGCCAGTAGTCATAGGGACCAGCGAAGTTGCAGACTGCCCTGCAGAGGTGCTGGGTGCTCAACACGGGCAGGAACCACCACCAGGAGTGGGAGGGGACACCCTGCGGGCTCCAGAACACCTGCAGCCCTAAAACCCAGCCAGGCTGTGGAAGGCCCAGCCTGCCTGGGGGCGGACACTCAGAATCAGCCCTACTGTGACAATCAGAGGCCCTGCCACGCGCCAAGACCTGCTAGAATATAGACTATAGACTGTAAAGTCTTGACCAAGAAAAAGAGGCAGCCTCAGGAAAGGGATTGCCGCCAATCTCAAGCACCTGAGTTATACCGAGAGCAATATGAACTATTAAGCCCCAACATATCCTTTTCAAAAGTTACTTCTCACATATTCTTAATCCCCCCCCATACCTCAATCCACCTAAATACCCAACACCCTCCCCCTACTCTTGAATTAAAGTCTACTCACTCTGTGGCTATAACGCATTCCCAGTCCTCAATCTAAGAATTCCTCCCTTCCCCAGCCTTTCTAAACCCTTTCTTTATTCTTTTCTTCCTTCCTCTTTTTTTTTTTTTTTTTTTTTTTTTTTAATTTTTCTTTTCCTTTTCTTCCCGGTAAAGCCCACAGGTTCTGGCTCCACTTGGACCAACCAAAAATCATAACGGGGGAACACAGAGCTAAAACCTTTCTTTATTAATATTGATATCTCTTTGTCTTCTGACTTTCTCCACCCCTTCTTTTATTTGTTTTCTTTCTTTCTCCTTTCTTTTCTCCCTGATAAAACACACTGGTCCTGGCTCCACCTGGACCAAACAGAGACCATAAAGGGTGAACAGACACCTAAACCTTTTCTTTATTAATATTGATTCCTCTTTCTCTTGTGACTTTCTCCCTTTTTTTCTTTCTTTTTTTTTTTTTCTATGCTAAAAGCGCTGAGGTCCAGGCTCCATCTGGACCAGTCAGGGATTATTAAAGGTGAACAGCCATCTAAACCCTTTCTTATTATTATTATTATCGTTTTTATTTCTTTTTTCCTTTTGCTTTTTTTTTTTTTTTTTGGTTTTGTTTGTTTGTTTTTTGTTTGTTTTTGTTCTTGTTTTTGTTTTTTTTGTTTCTTGTTTTTGTTTTCGTTTTTGTTTCAGCTAAAATCCCACAGGCCCAGAATACAACCAGACAGGCCAAATAAAGGACACACTAAGAAGAGCAAGTGGAGAAAATCTGGGAGATGGCAACACAGAACTCCACAAATCTCCTATCACAGAAGGGTGCTCAACTAAGGCAAGAAAGCAAAGCAGGTTAACCCAAGTAAAGAACAAAAATAAATAAACAAATAAAGAGCAAGCAAGAACAGACACCCAAAATGGGGGAAAAAAGAATCAATCCATCACCAAAAGGAAAGGAAGAATCCCCAGAAAGAACACAAAATGAAACACAGGCACGTGGAATATCAGATAAGGAATTCAAAAGAATGATGAGAGAGAAGCTCAGTGAGCTCACCCACATCAAAGAAAACTGTACACAACTCCAGGAGAACTACAAACAACTCCAGGGAAATTACAAAGAACTCCAGGGGAATTACAAAGAACTCCAGGGAAGTTACAAGGAACTTACTGAGAACTACAACAGCATGAAAAAGGACATGGAAACTATCAATAAGTGCCAGGAGGAAATGAAGAATACAATTTCTGAATTGAAGAATACAGTAGAAGGAATCAAC
>PVIW01007979.1:0-66183 GCA_004026585.1 Noctilio leporinus | reverse complement strand
TCTGCTATATAGAATTCCATTGTGTAAATGTACCAAAGTTTTTTGATCCAATCATCCACTGATGGGTACTTAGGCTGTTTCCAGCACTTGGCTATTGTAAATAGTGCCGCTATGAACATAGGTGTGCATAGGTTCTTATGAATTGGTGTTTCAGGATTCTTTGGGTATAGTCCAAGTAGTGGAATTGCTGGATCAAAAGTGATAACCAATGTTTTGAATTCTGCACCTGATAGATTGCTTATCTCCATTTTGTTTAGTACTTTATCTGGAGTTTTGTTCTTTCATTTGGGCCATTTTGTCTTTGTCTACTCATTTTGGCAGGTTCTCTGTTTGTTTCTATGTATAAGGTAGAACTGCTATGACTCTGTGACTTGGTAGTGTGGCCTAATATATTAGGTGTCCTATAGGTCCAGTGGCACAGCCTTCCTATCACCCAAGTTGGGTACTCGAGGTGCACCCCTTCTGTCGGCTGAGTACACCCTCCTCTTGTACTTGAGCCTTAGTTGCTATTGGCAGGTCAGTGGGAAGGATTTACCCAGGCCAGTCAGCTGCAAGGATGGGCTGCAACCACTCACCACCACCCTCCACCCTCCATGGAGGACCAGCTGTGCAGGGGCAGGGTGGTGGTGCTCTGACAGTGTCTGTAGCTGTCCACTGAGTGTGCAGGCCCTGGGGTTCTGAGTGGTGCAGGCCAAGGTCAGCCCCCCACCTGTGTTTTGCCCCAGGCCTCCCTGCCTGGGCTATAAAGCCGTTGGAGATGCTGCTCCTTGTGCTGGGCTTCGAGATTCCTGGGCAAAGCCAAGCTGTGAATCCAGGCTGGCTGCCACTGGTACCAGGCCTGGGGCTCACTGAGGAAGCTGTTGCTTGTTTGAGAGGATTCAGGAAGTTGTGAGCATGAGCCAAGACCAGCCTTTCATATGGAAGAGCAGCCTGGGTGGAAGAGCCAGCCCTTTTATTCCTCTAATCTCCCACCCATCTCTAACGGGGCTACCCAAGGAAGCACACCTCTCTCTCTCTCTCTCCCCCTCTCCCTCCCCTCTCTCCCTCCCTCCCTCCACTCTGGCCTCTTTGAGATAAGGGCACCCAGTCTTTTTCCTCTTCTTGGGTATATACTGTAGGGCCTTCCAGACAACTGGAAAACTGCTGTTTTCCCAAGCAAATGCTGCCCCTGCTCTTCACCTGCTGGCATGTTCTGCCTCAGGATCCTAGCCCTGGGCCAGGCCCCACCATCTGCCCAGGGCTTGTGGGAGAGGTAGAGGCAGATTGGCTGGCACCCAAGCACAGAGAGTGCTCATGGACTTGAACTTGCTGGGTTCTTCAGGTGACGGCTTGGTTGAGACCCACCACCCACTTTATAAAGTTTTATTTTTTAACCCTTACTCAAAGACATGCTTACTGACTTTAGAGAAAGGGGAAGGGAGGAAGAACGAGAAGGAAAGAAGTGTCAATGTGAGAAAGAAACATTGATTAGTTGCTAATGAATGTGCCCCTACCCAGGGACCATCCTAGGCATATGGCCTGACCAGGAATCAAACCCATGATCTTTAGGTTTGCGAGACAATGCCCAACCAACTGAGCCATGCTGGCCAGGGCCACCACCTATTTTATTTTTTAAAAGATCCTATTTTGCTTATTTTTAGAGGTAGGGGAAGGGAGAGTGAAAGAAAGGGAGAGAACCATTGATGTGTGAGGGAAACCCACAACCTAGGCATGTGCCCTGACTGGGCATTGAACCAGCTTTGCAGGCTGATGCTCAATCCACTGAGCCGCACCAGACAGGGCCCACCACCCATTTTACATGTGCCCAGCTAGGACATAACATCTGGCCCAGGTACCCAGTTTCAAAAGTATCTCAGTAGTCATAGCAATGGTGCACAGGCCAACCTAAGAGGCTCTAGGGAGAGGGGCCTCAGGAGGTACTGAGCTCCTGAGATACATCCAGTCCTGATATGCCATTTGGCAGGGACAGGGCATCCTCTTTCTGTCCTCACCTTTGTTTTTTAAAGACCAGAGGTTTTTCAGGTGACAGAGGATGAAATAAGCATCTGAAGAACACATTAACAAGCAAGGAGAAAGAATGCAGGGGGCGGGGTTGGTCTCCAAGGCTCTGCAAAAAATAACCCAAAGGCAGAATCTTTGGCATATCTTCAGCTCCAACATCACCCCCAGGCTCTCTGGCTCAAACACTGTCATTTGCATGAGAGGCAGATTGAGGGGTTTAAAGATGCCAACTCCAGGGGCTCTCACTGAGATGCCATCAGGAGATCAAGGTCCCTAAGAACCTGGGGTGATAGGGATGCAGGGGTTGCTCAGACCACACTCTGGGCCTCTCTGATGGCAACAGACATGTGACAACACTTTAGTAATCCTAGCTTCCAAGGCAAATATTTTCAATTTGTATGCCATAAGATTAAAAAAAAAATTAGAGAGGTGGGGAAGGGAGGGAGAGGGGGGAACATTGATGCAAGAGAGAAACATCAGTCAGTTGCATCTCGCATGCACCCTGACTGGGACCAAACCCGCAACCCACGTATGTGCTCCAACCAGCAGCTGAATGTGTGACCTTTTGGTTTACAGCATGACATTCCAACCAGCTGAGCCATACTGGCTAGGGCGCCACAAGGATTTTTAAAACATGCAATACCTTTTTCTCAAGGGCACTGGCCCCTTTTCCCTTAGATTGTCAAATAAAAAATAACAGCCAACACAATAATAGCCACCTGGTGTGACTAAATCAAAATTATACCTGTATTATTTGTCAGGTGGGCAAAAAATATATCTTCTGGTGTGCCACAGAATTTCAGTAGTTAGTTTGTGTGTGCCATGAGATGAAAAAGGTTGAAAAATGCTGCTCTGAGGACATCTAAGACACACCCTGGCTCTGGGGGTAAACCCACCAAGCAATGTTCTGTTGAGATGTGTTTCTTCATCTAGACACACCCTGCCCTGTTCCACAAAGGATCTGAAGTGACATGGCTTCCATGTGACCTGCTGTTAGCTTGGCAGTTAAGATGTCACAGTGAATTAGTGTTCTGACCTTCTGATTTCCCCATCAGTCTGCTGGGCACATACTTCATGTGACTCACTCTCCTTGAACCTTCACCTCTGGGAACACCCACTGGTAACCCCACTGCCTAGCCTAGCACACTGGCCAGAAGCGACCCTATCGCACTGTCACAAGTCCGCATTTGTAACCCACATCCTTAAGTTACTGCAAACAAGCATTCTCTCTCCAACTATAAGCATCATTGATTTCTTGGGGTCATTTCCTCCCAACATTTTATTTTGAAAAACTTTAAACTATGGAAAAGTTCTGAGAATGGTAAAATACAATAACATTTCATCCCTAAATACTGAAGACCATAACTATGAAGGAAAGGACAGTCTTCTTATGTGTAATAATCTTATCTTACCACACCCAAGAAAAGTTTTTTAAAACATTGATTTATTGTTTCACTTATTGCATCCATTGGATTCACTGGTTGATTTTTGTATGTGCCCCAGTTGGGGGTAAAACATACAGCCTTGGCATATGGGGACAATGCTCTAACCAACTGAGCTCCTGGACACACCCAGGAAATTTAACACTGAGGACAAAATGTTACCTAATTATCCATTTTGACATTGGGGGTCAGCGGCTGTAAATAATTCTTTCCATACTTCAATGCATCTTCCTGTCAGGAGGGAGTCTCTGGCAAGTGTTTAAGTTTGTCAGAAATAAGAATGCAAAGTGGAACTGAAGCACATCACAGACTTTGGACCAGAAGTGGCCTGTGAGCCGCTGGAAAAGACGCCATTGTGCCAGCTCATGGTCGTACAGCTTGAGGACCACAAAGCCCAGGCAGGAGAGCACTCCCAGAACCAAGTACACTCCTGAGCAGTTGTTGCCATAGCGCTTGTGGACACGCAGGGCCTGACCCACGGCAGCAGCAATGTGTATACCCAGAGCAACCTCAAACCCGCAGGGGTGCAGGAGGGTAAGGCCATAACTGAACAGCGAGAGGCACTCGATGGCAAGGAGCAAGCAGGGCTCCCAGCCCCTGTCTAAGTAAATGCACCAGGCCACCGGCCATGCAAAGATGGGCAAGGTGAACCACTGGTCAAGCACAGCAGTGGGGTGCGTCTGTATCCAAATCCTCAACCACTGCACAGGACCATAGACCAGAGCCATGCCTGCAAAGACATCCTTCAGGTAACAAGCCTGCTGCACCTCATTGGGGCACCCTAGGGCATTGACATTCCTCTGTAGCCAGTATACTCCCAGGAGTACATAGGCCAAGTTAATGAGCGAGTTGAAAGGCATGGCTAGGAAGGCAGGAAGGCTGGCTACTGGGGCTTCCGCATAGTGCTCATAGCCCACTTGGACAAAGACACTTTCAAAAACACCCATGTAGACAGTGGCCACACAGAGGCAGCTGGCCACAGCCACATGGCAGAGAGCATGCCCTGACTCAGGCTTCATCTGGAACCCTAGTTGTGACTTAGGGCAGAGAGCTTAAAAGAGTGGCAGCCTTCGCAGTTATTTCAGAAGTCAGATAAACAGCTTTTGCAAAAACACTCCTCGGCCTCCCAGCTGAGCCAGCAGGAAGAAGTCCTGTGATTTCCGGTGATTTCCGACGCAGATGCTTTGACCTTGCCCTGGAGTGGCAGCGGTGGCAGGCCAGAGGAAGGCGGGGTTCTGCTGATTGGCTGGCACAAGAGGAGGACTGTTCTGCCTTTTTCCTTCGTGGTTAGAAAAAGAGTGTGGTTAGAAAGAAAACCATCCAAAAAAGAGCCTCCATCTTGCCGACTCTCAGCCTCAGGATCCACCAACAGTTTTCATCAGGAAAAAAAAAAGTGAAACAATACCTACAGTATATTCACCTTCTTACATATGACTTCTAGAAGCTCCTAGAATCTTCTCTTGCCTAGGTATTTCATGCCTCTCCTGTTTTTCTCTCATCTGTGAACTAAAAATCTTGCTCCTGCCCTAGCTGGTGTGGCTCAGTGGATTGAGTGCCAGCCTGTGAACTGACAGCTCGCTAGTCTGATTCCTGGTCAGGCACATGCAGGGGCTAAGGGCTAGGTTCCCAGTTGCGAGTGTGTGAGAGGCAACTGATCAATGTTTCTCTCCCCTTTTCCCTCCCTTCCCTTCTCTCTAAAAATAATAAATAAAATATCTTTTAAAATCCTGTTCCCTGCCCTAGTTCCCTTAGGGCCACTGTATTTGCAGACTCCAACCTTTCCTAGGTCTGTTCTTACAATTCAGAATGGGCTTTTCCACTTCAGTGGTGTTATAAATGTGGAAGTTTCCAGGCTTGCCTCAAATCAGTTGTAACCAAATACCCAGTTAAACAAGAGACCATTAGCTAAAGTCTGAGTTCTGGAATCCAAGGCAAGAGAGATGGCATGGTGTTAGAGGAGAAGGGGGAGGAAGATAAACATTTCCCCTCTGTTTCTTGGGTATGAGGTCAGGCAACAGAAGGAGCTCTTCTCCAAGCCTGCTATCCTGGCTTGCCCTCCTGCCCTCCCCAGAAGTGCCATACCATGCCCAAATCATTCAAACAATTTAAAAACAATGTAGATTTATCATTGACTGTCAACTGCTTTGGGATCAGTTGTGGGATGAGTTGGCCTACTAGCCTAAAATTGTATTAATGAAGAACAAAAAGGTTCAATGTTCTAAAAATGACTCAAAGCCAAATCAGCAAACATGCAGGCATGGGGAGAGAAGGACTGTGTTCAAACCTTGGCTCTCCAACCTACTGTGTGACCTTAACCCTTAACCATTCTGGGCCTCACTTTACATGCCTACAGAATGGGAATGCTACCATACCTCCCGGGCAGAATCCTTGTATACATTAAATGAGTTTGTATATTTCTAGACCACTTAGCACAATTAAAATTTTTTATTTATTTATTGAGAGGGGGCAGGGGGGAGAGACAGAAAGAGACATCAATGTGTGAGAGAAACATCATTCGTGTTCTCACATGCACTCCAACTGGGGACCTACCCACTACCCAGGCCTGTACCCTGCAACCTTTTGCTTTGTGGGATGACACTCAACCAACTGAGCCACACCAGCCAGGGGTAGCAACATTTATTTTTTGAGGCACAATGTTTATCTCTCCTCTTGCAGTTTATGCCCTGAAAGGACAGGACAGGGGGTGATTCTTCTCCCTTTGGGGCTGCTTTGAAGACGTGCTCAATTTCTTTTTTATTTTTCATTTATAATATATATTTATTTAACATTTTTAGCCTTTTACATGATTTCTTATTGCAGTTTTTCCATTATTACGTATTTCCCCTACAGTCTCTTCCACTTCCATTCACCTCCTTCCCCTCAAGACCTGCCTGATTTCAATTCTGTTCCATTCAAGCACTAAGCTAGTACCTTTGCTCTTTTTCCTTACTCTTTCTTTAGTCCTGTTTGCCACTTCACTTCTTAGCTAGACCATGGGGGCCCACCTGAATTCTCTGGGGAGGGAGCTGCTGGGCCTCATGCTGAGCTTCCTTGCTCCTGTCTATCTTGCCTTAGGGTTCTGCTCTTAAGGAGGACCAGGAAGCCTAGCATTTCCACAAGTAAATGGAAGCCCTCCCCCTGATTTCCAGGCTGGTGGCCACTAAAGTGGTTTGCACACAGCAGTCCCCAGGGTCTTCCTCAAATATCCCTGAATTGGATCACATCAGCCCCTGCTCAACACGCTTCGGTGGCTGGCTTTTCACTCCACACATGACCCCGTCCCAATCTCTTGGCCAGACACCCAAGTGCCATCCTCATGTATTCCTGAGAGCTTCCCAGGCCCAGTCTGTCCTCTAGCTAGAACAAGACTAGTTCTCGTTTCCTCCAGCACCTGGTTTGCTCACACCCCCAACTCGGCTGTCATTTCCTCTCAGGTGCTTCCCCACTGAGCTCCTGATTCTGGTTGGGACAGGAGCTGAGGCCTGCCTGGTGTCTCCGAGTCCCTCCCTGTACCCATCTGGGGCCTGGCTTCCTGGTGTGAAGTGCAAGGCCTTCAGGGCCCTCTGTAGCCCAAGCTTGTCTGACTCTCCAATCTGCTAGCAAGCATGGAGGAGAGCCAGGGACAGGAGTCAAATGTTGTCATCTTGATAGAAAAGGAGGTCCAGGAAGAGCATGGAAAGTGACTCTTCTTTCTGGCCAGTCTGACAGAGTCTCCTTGAACCCTTGTGCAAGCTCAAAGTGACATGTCCCAACCCGGAAGACCACTACTCAGTGCTTTATGACCTAGCTCCTCTATACCCTTAACTGTCACGGCCCTTGCTATGGAACACTCAAAGTTCTTCACAGGTTCCCCCAGTGCCCAGTACACAAAAGCCAAAGGATCCCCAGCATTGGCTCCCTATTCTGGGGTCTCTTGAGGAGAAGTCCTGTGAAGAATGACAATCTCCAGGCTAAGGGGCTAACACACATTCCTTAGATTCTCCTGCTTCCTGGAGTGATTTGTATTTAAGCAGGAGCCACTATCACCTGTCACAATGATGGCTTCTTTGGCCTGTAGCATTTGACAACTGCTTGTTGTGCCAAACTACCTTAATCACCCTTGCTGCCTTTCTGCAGATAAGGGGATACCAGCCCAAGGGCTGTAATGTGGGACACCCCCAAAAGATGAGATCAATCTGAGCCACCTGAATGCCCAAGAAACCTGAAGCAACAAGGATCCCTGAATTCTGGGGAGAGAGTGGCTGAGTGTGGGCAAGGTCCCTGGGAATCAGCAGCTCAGGGTCAGAGAGGGGAGGTGAGTGGCCAAGGTCACTTAGGGCACTAGCGATAGCACCACTACACACGTGAGGCCTTTTTGGCCTTTCTCAAACAATTGCTTCCAAATGCATAAAGTAAAACAGAGAATTACAACATGAATTCAATATATCAAAAGACCGTTGCTAAAATTTTTTGAAAATGTGACATGTGGTAACATATGTGCTTCTTTACTAATAGGTTAAATTCCAGGACCTACGGCGGCACATTAAATAACTACAGTTAACTTCAAAGTATTTACTCTGCCTGCCAGTAGGTCTTGTCATTTAATTTCAAGATACCTACAACAAAAGTTATACGATCTAAAATGATCTGTCATTTTCATAAGGTGACAATGCTCTGTCTGCGGCCTACATTCATAATTGCGAGAAAGGCCAAATTTTGGCTTGAGGCTAGTGAAAATAACGACGAAATAAAGATGAAAGTGGAAAAAAAATTATCCGTTATCACCCCAAGCTCCCAGACACTGGTGCGGGGGTCCTGCGCTACAGCCTGTGTCTGGCATTGAGCACGACTGTGAAGCACCCAGGAGGCCTCGTGAAAAATTTGCAAACGTCTTGGAACCCGGGGCGACGTCAGTACCCACCTCTCAAGGTTGTAGTGAGAACTCACAGTATTGGCGCGAAAACGCCAGCGAACACCATCCGGGTATTTTGTCTCTCTGGCTCTGCTAGGGGAAATTCAAATCTCGAGAAAGGGCGGACCCGAAAAGCGGCCCTGCGCCTGCGCGCGGGGCGGGGCCCTGGGCCCTGGGAAGCAGGCGGGAGGCGGGGCGGGGTGACGCGAGGTGACGCGAGGCGGCACAGAACTCTCCCGCGCCCGCTAACTCAGCTCCAACGCCGTCAGCCGCGCTGCCAGCCCGCGGTCGGCGGGGCCGGGGTTGGCTCAGAGCGCTGCGGCTCCCTGGAGCGCGGCTTGGCTCGTTTAGTTGGAGCGCGGGAGTTGACGGTGGCAGCGGTGGCGGCTCTCGGGGGCGGACCCGGCTGGCCTGGGAGCCTGGGAGCCGTGTGCGTCACCGCCCACTCTCGCCCCGCCTTCATCTCCTCCCGCCGAGAGCTCCGGCCGCCTCTCTTGCGGACTGTGGGTGTACGGAGCGGGAAAACGTCCACTCCCCGGCTCCAGGCGCGACTTTAATGCCTTCCGTCAGCCACCCTCAGTAACCTAAGTCCTGTCCCCCCACTGCTAGTTGAAAGCAACTCTTCAGGCTTCTGTCCCTTGCACGACCCGGGGGGGGGGGGGGGGGGGGGGGGGGGAACCGTTCCCAGGGGGGTGGGGCCAAACTTCTGAGACGTTCTCATCCGGGCATTCCCCTATGCCGCAGCCGCCATCTTTGTTTTGTGCTGAAAGTCGCTATTGACGCCCGCGGACGGCCGGGCGAAGGGAAGCGGCAAGATGGCGGCTCCCAGGGCGGAGGCGTGGAAGAGCGCTTAGAAGGCCCGCGGGGCTGGACGCGCCTGCGCCTGACCGGGACACAGTCTGAGCCCAAGCCGAGCGCGCAGCGACCCCGGGCCCTCGCCGCGGGGCAGCAAGGGGGCTTCTTTAAGAGGCGGGCCAGAGGCGTACCAAAGCGAGGGCTGGAGGGGGAGCAGTGACGTCACCCGGTCCCGCCCCCTCGCCCGACCGTCGCCATGTTTAGTTGTTACTTCTTCACACAAGATGGCGGCTCCCAGGGAGGAGGCATGAGTGCCCTGCCGTTACTGCTCTTCATGCCGTACAGTTGCCACTTCGGGGCCTAACTCGGGCTCTTTGGAGCGGCTCCTGTGGGAAGGAGTCACAAGGCGGGAAGCGAGGATCGGACGTTTCCTCGCGTTTGCTTTGCAGTGGAAGAACTGACCCAGGAGGAAGAGAATAGGGGAAAAGGGGGAGCTAATCTCAAGATGGCGGCTCCCAGGGCGGCAGGCGCAGCCTGAGTAGCAGAGGCGGACTGAGGGCAGAGGATCGAGACCTCACAAGCCGTACGGCGCAAGCCTCCGAACAGTCCCCGACAATTCACGCTCGTTCCTCTGGCCTTCGGAGTGCCTCTACTCCTTACGAGTGTCGAGGCTGTTCTGGGAGCGGCGGCTGCACTAAGTGCTGGGCGGGGAAGCGGGACAGTCTCAAGATGGCGGCTCCCACAATTGTGGTCTGAGCACCGGCGGGGCTGGGACAACCGCGGCGCTTGTGGCTCTTTTCCACCCGCCCCGGAAGCCGGCCAGTGCAGGGGACTTGGGGGGGTGTGGGAACCGGGCCGGGGCTCCGCCATTTCCGGCGGGTGAGGGCTACGACTGAGGAAGGGAGGAGAGAGAGGCGGCTCAAGATGGCGACTCCCAGGGCCTCCCGCCCGAGCTTGTAAGCATCAGTGCCCGGGCAAGTAGTCAGAGCGGCGGGACTCGGCGGCCTCCAGCTTCTTGGGCCTAGCCGCTCGACACTTTTGAGACGCTCTTGAGGAGTCGTGGTGAGCGAGAAGAAGGGGAAGAGCCAAAGGGAAGGAGGATAGTTAAGATGGCGGCCTCCATGGAGCCGTCCACGGCTGTGTGAGGAACTGCTTCTCCGTGAGAGCTGCCTTAGACGAAAGGGGGTGTGTGGGAGGTGTTGGGGGGCTCCCTTCCCGCTTGGTGACTTTTTCCCACCGCGCCCTTTCCTGGAACTATGGCTTCGGCCGTGTCGTCCAACTCGCAAGCGGTGCTTCTGCAGCCCCGCTGGAAGCGAGTGGTGGGCTGGTCGGGTCCGGTGCCCCGACCCCGTCACGGCCACCGCGCCGTGGCCATCAAGGAGCTCATCGTGGTGTTTGGCGGCGGCAACGAGGGGATAGTGGATGAACTGCACGTGTACAACACGGGTGAGTGCAAAGCCGCTGGGTCCTCGGATCTTCCCTCCTTCCATCTCCTCTCTCCCATTTCCCTCCCTCCATCTCCTCCCTTTCCCTTCTCTTCCTTCCCTCCATCACTTTCCTCACCTCTTTCCTCCCTCCTTGCTCACCTTCCTTCTTTCCCCCTCCCCTCTCTTCTCTCCTTTTCCCATTCCTCCCTCTCCCTCCGCGACCCTTTGCCCCCGCTTCTCTCCTCTTCTCCCTGATCTTACAATCCCTGACTCTCCTGTGTTTGAGGGGTGCTTTCATTATTGAAGAGGAACCGTCTAGTCCGGCTGGTGCGGGGGCGTCGCCAGTGGTGGTGACTTCAGACATACACCGTTACCCGGGCTGGCGGGCTGGCGGGCTGGCGGATGCGTCCCTTTGGCGCAGGCAGATTCCCACCCCCTCCTTCTCTCCCTCCCTCCTTCTTCCTGCGCCTGCTCATCTATTCATCGCTAGTGCTCATTCTGTAGATATGACAACTTCTAGATTGCAGATGAGTTCTGTCTCCAGAAAAAAGGCAGAGTCAAGCATCCTAGTCCCTATTCCTGGGGCTTGTGTGCGTGGTGGGTAACCTCTCCCAGATGGTTCAGGAACCTTGGGGATCCACAGATCAAGCAACATTGCTGCCTCCCCCTTCTAACATTCACTTCTGCAGTGCTTCTCTTCAAATTACCAGCTTTCTTGATCCTCGGGTTTAGGAGATAAATCCCAATGATCTTGCAGATGTCTAGGTGGTCCCTTACCTGACTACTCTTTGAGAGGTTGAGGAGGTTACCTGTACATGTTCCTGCTTCCCCCAAACCAAAGGCCTGATTCTTTCCTTGGGAGGAGTGGGATTGGATGGCAGAGTGAATGCTGTGCTGCACCTCTGCCCTCGGGTATCACTGGCCTGTGGCTGGCTTGCAGCCTTTTGCCAGGTGTCCTTGCTAGGTCTCTAGGACTTAGCTGCATCCTCCTGCAGCCCCCTCCCATGGTGGCCACTTGGTCTGGTTTGCACAGCTATTTACCCTTTTCTGAAAGGGCTGTTGAATGGCTGTGGCCCGTAGCACTGTGCCTTGCCCATATGGAAGGGCTAGACCTGTGTCTGTTCTCTTCTGTCTGAGAGCCTGAGGGACTAAGGCATGGGCAGGGGAACACCCCCACCTCTACCCGGTCAGGGTCAGACAGTTATCTTTGAGGAAGCCCTCCTCTGCAGCAACAGGGAGGTATGTTCCATTTGGACATGGCCAGGGGGCATCCGCCTGCTCTTTACCGCTTGCCGTCATATGTAGCAAAGTCCTTTTGCTCCAGGGCTCTGGTGGTACTGGTACTGGGTCCTTGAGTCTGGGCACCTCCTCCAGTTTGGAGGTTGTTCTGGGGTGGAGAGCTGGCAGTCGGGGGAAGAAGTTGGTTGGAGTGGCAATGGTTGGAACTGGGTTCGTGGTTGAGTGCCCCCACCCCTACCCAGGCAGAGTGCAGTTTTTTCTAAACCTTGGCAGGTTATTACCCCCGTCCTACCAAGTTGACTTTCAAATTTTCTAAGGCTGGTGGGTTGCAGTGACCCTTTGCATTCCGGGTCTCAGCACCTGTTGCCTCCAGTGAGGCCAGGCTGGTTGGTGGCACTCTGTGCCAGCTCAGACAGCTGCGGTGGCAGCAATTAGCCCAGTAAGGTAAGGCTGAGGGGCAGGGCTGTTTTTAGAGAGGCCATTGCCCTGAGCAGAACCTCAGCTCCTTGGACCTATGTTATTCTTGCAAGGCCTAGTGCAGGCTCCTTGGCAGGGAAATACCATTTTAGAAAGTAGGGCAGGGGCCTAATTAGCATCAGCTCCAAAGTCCACTTTTTCCTGGGGCCTCTGCATATTCGTTAGTTTATTACAATGAACTGGTCGCTTTGGCCTTGATTTAGTCCCAAGCTGTAAGGATATGTTGTAGCAGGTAGCCACCCTCCAAAGGACTACAGCCCAGATTCCTCCTCCAGGGGAACACTTTGGAAACTGCCCTAAACAACTCCTTAGATAACTTCCCAGGAGAGCAACTAGCGACCCCACCCCCTGTTCATGAGAGTTTATGCTCCATCAAACATGGTCAAATAATGGAGCCGGGCTGTCTCTGGCCTTTCCTGTAGCTGCAAGGTTCTTGTGTTCTCTGGAGAGATGGGACTTGGTTGGTGTTGCCCCTCTCCCACCAGTGATGGCGCAGATGCCTGTCCTCAGTAGCTGCCACCTCCACAGCTGCTTTCCTGCTTACCTTTGTTTTGTTTTAAATGAGGTCAGAGCATATTGTCCTTAGGCTTCTTGCACTTTTCATTCTGTAGGATGAGTGCTTAGAGACCTGCTGATCTGGAAGCATTCCATTCCCTGTTGCTAAGATAAAAGACTCCAGGGGGCACATTCAAGGGGTGTGTATGTGTACTTGCACTTTGCACCTGGTTGGTTTGGTTAGGTCCACAGTCTAGGGGTGACTAGGGGCTGAGGGGTGACAGGTGTATAAGAAAGTGCTTGTCCTTCCCTTTCTGCTGCAATCACCATAGCAATAGTGGGACACTTGACTGGCCTTTAGGAGATCTTAGGGTAGCTACTGCCCTTGACCTCAGGGAATTTTGTTTCAACCTAACCAAGTGGATTACTCAAAGGACCTGGAGCTGTTAGGATGGAGTACAACCTGGTGAGGGGAGGACATGGCTAGTTGCCACACCAGTCACCCAAGGCTAGGTGGCCTCAGTGATTCTTTGAGGTCCACCAACTGTTTCAGCTGGAAGAAGCCTTACAAGACACATAGTAGAACTTCCTTGTTTTTGCACATGAGGAGATTGGGGTCCAAGAGGGAAAGTGACACGTCTAGGGTCACCCCACCAGCTGGTTGTGGAGTCTGCCTAGAGTACAGACCTTCCTGGAGACTGTTAGGTTGTCTTCTCTCTCAGTTAACAGGCAGAGGCCACCACCTTGGAAACACCTCCTTGTAGCCAATTGGTCACTGAATTGAGCTTGTCTCAAATCTGTTCCCCCGCCTTCCGGGCCCTCTTTTCTCACATGGTTCTTGCAGTTACTTCCTGATTGGCCCTGTTAGTTTCATTTGTTGGGAAATCCTGTTCACCCTCCCAGGCCTGGCTCCAATGGTCACCTCTTCTGAGAAGACCCCTCACCCCAACCCCAGCCCTCACCACCCCCTAATAATTGCCCCTACTCAATGCAGACCTCTTTCCGAGCTGCTCTTCCCATCCCAGGAGGAGGATATGGCAACCTCCTTGCTAGATTGGGAGTGTGAGTATGCAAGAGCCATCTCCTCTGTGTCTCCCAACACCCAACACCACATCTGCCACACAGGAAGTGTGCCTCAGCGTGACAGAGGGAACAAAAAGGCAGCTGGTGCAGCTTGACCATCTACCTACCCACTGTGTTGGGATGGAGCTCTAGGTGGTTGACGGAGTGCAACAAGTACAGACAGAGTTGGCGCACCATGGAAAGGGTGGGGGAGGTGATAAAATACAGAAGCTGGGATTTCAGTCTTAGTGAGAAGAAGGTGGAGTCATATTTCTGGCCATTCCATGAAGTCCCAGGTACAGGCAGCCTCCTTGCCTTAATACCCCTGCCCAGCTGAGAGCAGTGACAAAACCAGCACATATCAAGAATGAGGGACCCAGAGATTAATTAGGCTTCATGATGCCCTGCACTAGATGAGATAGAGGTGTTACTATTAAGGGGTGGCTGCAAGCAGCTGTCATATTTAAGAGACGGTTGGTTGTGCCATCTCGGGCAGAACTGGGACTGTATGAAATGAAGAGAGACAGTTGGCAATTTCATACCAGAAGCTGCATTGCCTGGCAGAATGCTGTTGATGGGGATACAGAGGGCCCCTGCCCTCCCTGGAGTGTTCTAGAATGGGATCAGGACCTCTTGGGTACCATAGAATGAGCTAGTAATTGTGAGCTCTTAGGACATCCCAGGTTACCTCTATCTAGCCTGGCAGCTGGGTCAGGGATCAGTGCGATGAAGAGAAAGCTGTGGGCTGATTCCATTTACCATTATTGCTTTGTCCCAACTCTGAGTGATGTCCCCAGAGCTATGTACGGCAGCTACAAGGGTGCTCAGGTGGCCAGTGGCTCCCTGTGCATGGGCCCAAAGGTGGGTACCTAATAATCACTCTTAAGTTGGTGACAAGGTTCTTGTGTTTTGCTCTGTGACCTCAGGTAAGTCACTTGCCCTCCTGGGTTCTGTTCCTTTATCAACTGAAGGATGTTGGCTGAGGTGATCTCAGGTTTCTGTCAGCTTTTATCCCACCAAATTGGATGAGGTCCCTTTCAAGGACCATTATTGCAGGGCGATTTGCCTCGGCATCTGAAGCTGCTGGCTTTTCTTGGTGTGTGTTTACACTAGGAATGAGAGCAAGGCAGTGACCTGGGGTCTGGGGTCTGGGTGCATGCACATGGCAGGCAGCACAGCAGCATTGCTTCTCTACTAGGAGAATGTCAGAGAAGGGGAGAGGAGGATTGGTGCTAGGCATCCTGAAGTCCCTGTGACTCAGCTGAACTACAGAGGGGATGTACAATCTCCTCCAAACCAACCTGTAGAGTTGGGTAGTGGGCAGTGACAGGAAAGGCTATAACTGTCTCTGGAGGTGCACTTGTGCTTTTAGATGAGGGCAGGCATTTTGGGCAAGGTGCATATTGGGCCTTGGGAGTGATAACATAGGATTTGGGTTACCCAGCATGCAGGGGTCTGGGTCAGTGACCAGTGAGTGCATACCTGGGTGGAAGGTCAGGCAGAGAAGCAATGAGCAACTGGGGCCTCCCAAGATCCTCCCCACAGGACCAGGCTAACCCCCAGTCAGATCCTAAGAAGTGCTACCTTTACACCCAAATCCCAATCCCTTTGCTTCTCATGTTGACTAAAACAGGTTAAGGGGCATGGCAGCAAGCAGTTACATCTGCTCCCTCCCCCCACCTTGATTTTTGGAAAGAATGCGGCATATCCTTTAAAGGACAGTCCTTTAAATAACATGATGAAAGGGACCCCTCAAAAGAGAGAAGGATCTTTGCCCCATTACTTTTCCAGGAAGTTCTGGCATCTCTGGTATGAGGGGTGTTGAATGCAAGGACTCAAGAGAGGGCAGGTCATGAGTGTCACAAAACGCTGGGCCACCAGGCTCACTGCCTGGCTTCTCATTCACCCTCTTCCTCAGTGGCCTCTCCAGCTAGAGGTGATGGGCTTTGGGGGAGCTTCTGTGGCTAGTAGAGACAGAGGCTGCTACAGAAGCTCAAGTTACTGCTGCCATCTCTGGCTTTTGAGAATGTTCTGGATGGGTGTGAGCACAGCATGGAAAAAATGATATGGACCATTACCTAGAAGACATCGGCAGAGGTTGTTCTTGTGTGTGTCCTCACCACCCCACCCCATCCCAACCGGTAGGCCAAACTGTCTTGATTGGCTTCCTTCAGGTGCCCCACACCTGCAAGGAAGAAGGACATCAGCCAATACCAGTCACTCTTTCAGCCACTTAAAGATGCAGCCATGGGCCCCCGGGTGGGAGGAGCATGGGACTACCAAGAGAGTATTTTGGTATAAGAAGTTTCTTTCTGGGGATCCACCAAGCAGTAGGGGAAGGAAGTCAGTGACCATGTTCCCAGAAGCTGATGAATTACCTTGATCAGTAGTGACTTCCAGCTTATTCAGACAAACTTGATGAGAAACAAAGTGCTTGCATGCTGTTTTGAGGTGGCTTCTGAGGTCAAGGGATTTCAAAGATGGCTGAAATGCAGTTGAGATAGAGGGCTGGCACTTGAATGCTGAAAGGAGAAAGTCCCATATCCTTGGAGATACAGGTGGTGTCTTAGCCCCTCCTTCTTGGACTGTATTTTGTAGGCTTGTGGATTTGAGGAGAAAGAGGAGTGGGGACTTTGGTTCTAGGGGTTCCCAAGTTGTTGTGACTTCTGCTTCCTTTTGTTCACCAGCAACCAACCAGTGGTTCATCCCAGCTGTGCGAGGGGACATCCCCCCTGGGTGTGCAGCCTATGGCTTTGTGTGTGACGGTACTCGCCTGCTGGTGTTTGGTGGAATGGTAGAGTATGGGAAATACAGCAATGACCTCTACGAGCTCCAGGTAACAGCCTCTGGTGTGTTCTTTATAGTTGTGGCTGGGAGGTGGGATGGGGGCATTGAAGGGGCTGCTCAAGAGGCTGTCCAGGCCCCATGCAGCCCATGGCCTCCACGCCCCAGTCAAGTACCTGGCCAGCTCCTTCCTACATGGCAGATAGCTTGGTCCCAGAAGGTGGGCTCATCCCTGATTCAACCACCCAGTCTTCATTTTGCAGGCAAGTCGCTGGGAATGGAAGAGACTCAAAGCAAAGACACCCAAAAATGGTCCCCCTCCATGTCCTCGACTTGGGCACAGCTTCTCCCTTGTGGGCAACAAATGCTACCTATTTGGGGGTTTGGCCAACGATAGCGAAGACCCCAAGAACAACATTCCGAGGTAAGACTGTGTCCTCTTCATGTGGAATCCCACATACCAGCCAACCCCATCATGCCAAGTTTCTTTCCTCTGTGAAAAAAGAAGGGGGCACTAGGTGCCCTGTAAGGAGCTTTTTGGCTTTGAGGTCTCTAACCCTGAGGAGGTGGGAAAGATGGGCCAGGTCAGGAGGTAGAAACCTCCTTTGCCTTGGGCTGGTTCCCACTCCTTGGGCCCAGTTTAGAGCCAGTGCTTTCTGAAGATTCTGCCACCTGAAGGGTTAGTGATAGTTATTTTTATTTTCCAAGGTTGGTGACCAAGGGCCTTTCTAAAGTCTGGAAGTAATACCAAGCTGGAGACCCTGGTATAATGCCCAGCTTTGTGTGCAAGGTGGCTCAGCATGCTGCCCTGCTGCTCCTCTTGGACTCATGGTCATCCTCAGGAGCTTTTGGCAGCCCTTCAGGAATGAGGGCAGAAGAACTTGTTCATGTGACCATAGCTCCCTTTGTGTCCCAAGGAATCCACAATTTACCCGTAGAAGCTAGTGAGCCTTCTGTCACATGGAGCTGGGGCTAGTCATAACTGACCTTTCTTTTCCAGGTACCTGAATGACTTATACATCCTGGAATTACGGCCAGGCTCTGGAGTGGTAGCCTGGGACATCCCTATCACTTACGGCGTCTTGCCCCCACCACGGGAGTCACATACTGCCGTAGTCTATACTGAGAAGGATAACAAGAAGTCCAAGTTGGTGATCTATGGTGGGATGAGCGGCTGCCGACTAGGGGACCTCTGGACCCTGGATATTGGTAAGATGTGGATGCAGCTTCTCCAGTGGGCTCAGAGCAAAGCTAGTCTGCTGGGTAGGCAACATGGGGTAATTGGGGTGGGGCCCATAGTAAGGAGTACCCTACTTGGCTCTTCGTCATGTGAGGATGAGGACAATACCTTGTTTAGGACTATCATCTTTGCCCCAAGTTTATGGTGTTGCTTTTAATAATGAACAGGGCTGCCCTGACTTATGTGGCTCAGTGGATTGAGTGCCAGCCTACAAACCAAAATCTTTTAAAGGAAAGAAAAGAAAAAACAGGGCTTAGTTGGTCTGCTCGCTTATAGGAGAACAAGGGGAGAGGTCAAGGTCTCTCTAAAATGGAATTGTCTGGACTAGGTAGCGTTAGTCCCTGCTAATTCATCAGTGGTCAGGCTATAGCAGGAGTAGTGCACACTGGTGCGTCGTAGTTAAATAGAATCTTGAGCCCATGAAACCTCTGGGGACTAGTTGGGCTGGTAACCAACTGGGGTGTCAGGAGTAGTAGAAAGAGGTGTGGATTTTGACCTGAAGAAGGCTGAGGAGAGAAGGTAGCTGACAACATATCTTTGGAGAGTGGATCAGATCACAGTGGGTACTCAAAAGAAGTAGGTTTTTGTGAACAAAATTCCCAATAACATGGTGCTTCCTGCCACTCGGTCTGTAGACAGCAGAAATGGTGTAGGTGTGAACGCATTTTGTGGAGAATAAGGCACGTGATGGCATGCCTTGCACTGCCTGCTCCCACCCCAGCCCTGAGAACAGTGCTAGCTCATATCAGATCTTTGAAGAGACACTAATTGCCAAGGTTGTGAACATAGCTTGAGGAATGCCAGAACTTGATCCATGGGCCTCCTGTGGGCTATAGGGAGGCCAGGCATGGAATTCTTCACTAGGTTGGCACCCACCTTCCAGAGCCTTCCTCGAGGCCAGGGAACTTTCTGTGGGTCAGAGGGCATGTTTCTGACCCTGTGTGGGTAACACCCTTCTCCTTTGCTCTGTACAGAGACTCTGACGTGGAATAAGCCCAGTCTCAGTGGAGTGGCTCCTCTTCCTCGAAGTCTCCACTCAGCCACAACCATAGGAAACAAGTAAGTAGCTAGCCATTGCATTTCTCCTCCTAGCCCTCTCCCTGCCCGCCCTCACCCCAGCCCCAAAGGGCTCTCAGTTTTGCTCCTACGATTCTGAGGAGGCCTCTTTGCGGCTGGGCTGGCATTCAGCAGCCCTTTGTTTTCATTACAATCCTGGGGGACTGAGAGAAGACAGACTCAGGGTAGAGGGGCACGGACCATTCTGATTCTCTACGTAAGAGCAGCTGTGGGTGTCTTTGTCAGTACCAAGGTCCCAAAACAAATATAAGATTGATGGGGACTGAGATGAGCATTAGATAAGCTAAATGGTCTTTCGTATAGCGGAGGTGACACAGTTCTTGTGAGGGCTGAGCCACCAAGCAGAAGAGGGCCACATTAAGAGCCCTAGGGGACCAAGTGTGTTTAGAACTTCCTGGATGGAAGAGGTGGCCTCTAGTTTGGCACCTCCTCTACAACCGTCTCCTACTCTTCCCTCCCCCGTCCCAGAATGTACGTGTTTGGTGGCTGGGTGCCTCTCGTCATGGATGACGTCAAAGTGGCCACACACGAGAAGGAGTGGAAGTGTACCAACACACTGGCTTGTCTCAACCTGGGTATGGCCTCCTCGGGCTTGGAGTGGCCTATGGAGGGCTGTGAAGGTTGGCCCTTCTTGGCCCCAAGAGCTGTGTGGGATGTTCAGGGAGCAGAACTTCTAAGGCCTGTGCCTCTAGAATCCATGGGAAGTAGCCACTGGTCAGTGTGCTCCGAGGGACCCTCCTCTTCTGTTGAATAGGCTGTTCCTACACAAGGTCCAACATACAGAAGTACATAAGCCTCAGGGTGCAAGGCCTCCCCCCTGCCTCCCATTCTGCTTCAGAGGCAGCCACTTGGGTAGTTTCTCATCCCCCTTGCAGGGACTTTGTAAATACAAGTGTTGCCTAAAGGTTCCTTTAGGAACAAAACGGGAACCAGCTCTGTGCAGAGCTGCACCTGGCCTTTTCCATTTCCTCTGTCTTGGAGACCATTCCATCCCCACATGCCAATCAGCCTCATTGTTTTGAATTGCTGTCGTGATGTCAAAACATACACAGGCACTACTCCATGAGTATCCTAGCACCATTCTCACCAACGTGCCAGTATATTTGAGGGGTAAAAACCTCCACGTAAAATAGTTACCAAGCTGACTATACCCACATAGATATTCCTAGCAGTGTCAGCACAGTGCCTGTCAAACCATTTGCTCTTCACCAAGCTCACTAAGTGATTAAATCTTCCCAGGGGCCAGGCCCATGCCCCCTGCTCACCTTGAGCCCTGGCTGCAACAGGCACTGAAATCAAATTGCCAGCACCTTATGTGTTAAGTTTGTACCTCTCTTACTTCTAGTGCAGTACTTCATTTTTCTTAGATCTGTTGCTTTTCCATAACTCGCATTTCTCTTTGCCTGTCTCTTTCTATAAGGTCTTAGGTAGTTTAATGTGTAAGAAATGAAACTTTTGGCTGTGCATTTTCCCACTTTATAGTTCATGGTTTATCATTTTCTTTGTTATGGTCTTTCTGCCATGCAGAGTTGTTTTGGGCACCTGTTTTTCTAATTTAGTGATCTTTGGTGACTTCCTTGGTTTTAATTCTCCATCTCTGACAGCAGAAGGCCAAAGGGCCAGTAGGGGTTGTGGGTTCCTCTGCTCCCTGCTGACCTCCACCTCCTGCTCCCCAGATACCATGGCCTGGGAGACCATCCTGATGGACACACTGGAGGACAATATTCCTCGGGCCCGAGCTGGCCACTGTGCTGTAGCAATCAACACCCGCCTCTACATTTGGAGTGGGCGTGATGGCTACCGAAAGGCCTGGAACAATCAGGTCTGCTGCAAAGACCTCTGGTACCTGGAAACAGGTAAGGCCAACTGGAGGAGGCAGCCTTAGGGTCCTCCACAGTACAGCTGAGCCTAAGGGCATAGCCTTCTGCCGGGTTCACCCCTGAAGCCTCTGCCTCCTCCTCACTAACTGCTCTCTTACAGAAAAACCACCTCCTCCAGCCCGGGTACAACTGGTACGAGCCAACACCAACTCCCTGGAGGTGAGCTGGGGGGCAGTGGCAACTGCCGACAGTTACCTTCTGCAGCTCCAGAAATATGACATTCCTGCCACGGCTGCTACTGCCACCTCCCCCACACCCAATCCAGTCCCGTCTGTGCCTACCAACCCTCCCAAGAGCCCTGCCCCTGCAGCAGCCGCACCTGCTGTGCAGCCACTGACCCAAGTAGGCATCACACTCCTGCCCCAGGCTGCCGCCACGCCTCCAACCACCACCACCATCCAGGTGTTGCCACCAGTGCCTGGAAGCTCGATTTCAGTGCCCACCGCAGCCAGGACTCAAGGTGAGCTAGGGCCCAGGCACCTAAGGGTAGGGTCTGTCCCACTGGGAAAAGGCGTTCCTGAATAAGAGCTACTAAACAGCAGGCCTAGCAGGCCTGGCAGGCATTAGTGCAGGCTTGTTCTTGAGTGCTAGTGGGGGTGAGGGAGTAAATTCAGTCCCTGCTATGGAGATTGTCACTTGACAGTGCCTGGAAGGGCCACACATAAAGCACCAGCAGTCTAAATGCTGAAGGATACCACAGAGGGATAGGGTTGGGGGCTCTGCTGATGGCCACCCCCTTCTCTCTTCAGGTGTCCCTGCTGTTCTCAAAGTGACTGGCCCTCAGGCTACAACAGGAACCCCATTGGTCACCATGCGGCCTGCCAGCCAGGCTGGGAAAGCCCCTGTCACCGTGACCTCCCTTCCTGCAGGCGTGCGAATGGTTGTGCCTTCGCAAAGCGCTCAGGGAACTACGGTGAGGAGCCATTTTGAGACTGGGTTGGGTGGGGAGGGACTTGCCAGTGATTGATGACACCCTGACTGGGTTAGAATCCCACCCAGCTCCAGCACCACTTATCCTGAGCCTTTCTTGCCAATAAAGTACTGAGGAGGTGACCTTTCATTGCCAAGTTAGTAAGAATGAACAAGTTAATGTCTCAGAAGACCACCCTGCTATCTGACCCCAAAGGCCTTTAAGATTTTTTAAATACTTGTAAAATTAAAAAAAAAAAAAAAAAAATTGATTGATTTGAGAGGGAGACATCAATTTATTGTTCCACTTATTGATGCATTCATTGGTGTTCATTCTTGTACATGCCCTCACTGGGAGGTCAGACCTGCAACCTTGGATATATTGAGACAATGCTCTAACCAACAGAGCTACCAAGCCAGGGCTCCAAAGGCCTTTTAAATGTGAACTTTCTCATTCTGAAGCCTAAGGGGAAAATCTAAAGGTGGGAGGGTGGTTGACCCAGGCCTATGAAGAAGGAGCCATCTCTGGTTCTGGTACAGAAAAGACCCAGAGCTGCTGACAAACTCCTGCTTTGGGTTCACTGTGCCTGCCCAGTGGTAGGAGTCCATGTTTGGGACCAGAAGAACTAAGGTGCTCTTCTGAGGAGCCCTGGGCAGGAAGGAGGCTCCCTGGTCTGTGGAGCAGGAAGCTAGACGGCCTAGGTCCCAGCACTCTGGTTCACGCTCCCCGTGACCACCACAGGTGATCGGCAGTAACCCACAGATGAGTGGGATGGCTGCGTTGGCCGCTGCAGCCGCTGCCACCCAGAAGATCCCTCCTTCCTCGGCGCCCACAGTGCTGAGTGTCCCAGCAGGCACCACCATTGTCAAAACCGTGGCTGTGACACCTGGCACTACCACCCTCCCAGCCACTGTGAAGGTGGCCTCCTCGCCAGTCATGGTGAGCATCCCTTGGGCCTGGTTCTGAGCCAACAGCCTTGGGGCTAGGGGCTTCTGGCAGTAAGTGTAATCTGACAGTAGTCACTTCTCCAGGCCTTCAGACCAACCCACCAGAGGCTGTTGGTTTATAATTGGTGCTTGCCGTGGGCTCTGGAATAAGCTTTCACCCTTAGGGGTGTGACAGCCTTATTCTAGACCTGAGGTTTGGTTGTTCAGTCAACCAAACCAAGCTTTTCAGTCTGGCAAGGGGAAAGGGTAAGAGCGGGAGGGAGGTGAGCCAGACCTGTAGGCCTGCCAGTGCATCCCAGATAGAGGCTGTACTTCTCAGTTCCACCCATCGCACGTCTTTCTCCCCCCCAACCCAGGTGAGCAACCCAGCCACTCGTATGCTGAAGACTGCAGCTGCCCAAGTTGGGACATCTGTCTCCTCGGCTGCCAACACATCCACTCGCCCTATCATCACAGTGCACAAGTCCGGTACTGTGACTGTGGCCCAGCAAGCCCAGGTGGTGACTACAGTTGTGGGTGGGGTCACCAAGACCATCACCCTGGTGAAGAGCCCCATCTCTGTCCCAGGAGGCAGTGCTCTGGTGAGTGATGGGTGCCACTGTACTCCATGTAACAGCTGCAAGGCTATCATATTGCCCTGGGCCAGAACCAGGAGAGCCCCAGCCCAGGCTGTGCCCTTGATTGGTTTCCAGATAACTAACTCCCTGCTCCATCCTTTGTTTTTTAGATTTCCAATCTAGGCAAAGTGATGTCAGTGGTCCAAACCAAACCAGTTCAGACTTCAGCAGTGACAGGCCAGGCTTCTACAGGCCCAGTGACTCAGATTATCCAGGTGAGCTTGTGGGTCCCAGACTCTGTGACTCAAGCAAGTACAACTTGCATATCTGTCTAAAAGAGATCCCTGAGCACATGTTGCACAGAAAGTCCTGCTGCTCAGTCTCATCACCCATGGTCTTCAGAATAGTCCTAGTGCTGTTTGGGCTGCGGTGGAGAGTAGCCAGAACATACTTTCCATCGGACTTTGTTTTGCCTTGGCTATGAGGCCAGTCCACCTCGCCCTCCTCCACCTATTTTCCCTTGCAGACCAAAGGGCCCCTGCCAGCCGGGACCATCCTGAAGCTGGTGACCTCAGCAGATGGCAAGCCCACCACCATCATCACTACCACGCAGGCCAGTGGGGCTGGGAGTAAGCCTACCATCCTGGGCATCAGCAGCGTGTCCCCCAGCACCACCAAGCCTGGCACAACCACCATCATCAAGACCATCCCCATGTCAGCCATAATCACGCAGGCGGGCGCCACAGGTAGTGGTTTCCCCTAGTGGGTGGGCAACCTACTGTCAGGAAGCTAACGCCATACAGGCATAAAGGCCATGCTCTGCCATGCTCTTGGTTGCTGTTTGGTTTATTCCCTCTTCTCCACCCTTTCCTTGCCTTTTGTTTAAGGTTTATTGGGAGGTGGCAGAGTGCGGTTTTAATTGGCACTTCATCTTTTTAAGCGAGGTGTATCAGGAGTAATTACTGGAAATGGGATGTGGGAGCTAGTGCTGATGGAGCTTAAGAAGCCCAGCCTGAAGCCAAGCCACCTCTTCTTTCTCTTGTCTTAGGTGTGACCAGCAGTCCTGGGATCAAGTCCCCCATCACCATTATCACCACCAAGGTTATGACTTCGGGGACTGGAGCACCTGCAAAAATCATCACTGCTGTCCCCAAAATTGCCACTGGCCACGGGCAGCAAGGAGTGACCCAGGTGAGGCATGCCTGATCCTCTCTTCACCACACTGTCTAGTCCAGGACCTGAGCAGGCCACATGTGTCCTGAGGGTGTTAGGAAGAGGGCATCATGGAGTCCGGCCAACCTGTGAGTGATATTGGGGATGGTTTTCTCTGGTATTCCAGGTGGTACTAAAGGGGGCCCCTGGACAGCCAGGCACCATCCTGCGCACCGTGCCCATGGGGGGTGTCCGCCTGGTTACCCCCGTCACTGTTTCTGCCGTCAAGCCAGCAGTCACTACGTTGGTTGTGAAGGGTACCACAGGTGTGTAGTTGCTCTGAATATGCTTTCTGGGTTTACCTCTTACAGAAGGGTTGAGGGGGAGGGTATAAGTGCTCTCTAGAATTACCAGCCCTGTCCAGGGAGGGAAACTGCTGGAAAAGAAGTAGCAGCAGCAAGCCTCATGTTGATCCTGCTTTTCCCTGCCTTTAGGTGTCACAACCCTAGGCACAATGACAGGCACTGTTTCCACCAGTCTCGCTGGAGCTGGGGGCCACAGCACCAGCGCCTCCCTGGCCACGCCCATCACCACCTTGGGCACCATTGCCACCCTCTCAAGCCAGGTGATCAACCCCACTGCCATCACGGTGTCAGCTGCTCAAACCACACTGACAGCAGCTGGTGGTCTTACCACTCCCACCATCACCATGCAGGTAAGATGGGAGGGCGTAGTGGGTGCATGTCACTGAGGGCTTTGGGAAAGTGTATGAGCCCCAGCCTGAGGTATCTGGTCTCCTCTTTCTGCTGCTGTGTGTACCAGGTCCTCTTTCTTCCCCAAGCATGTAGCACCACCCATAGGTGTGTTCCAAACCTGTAGCAGAATCCTAATTCTTTTAAGATTTTGTTTATTTACTTTTAGAGAGAGGGGAAGAGAGGGAGAAAAACATCTCCCAATTGCCTCTCGCCCTCACTCCAATAAGGGGCCTGGCCTGCAACCCAGGTGTGTGCTCTGATGGGGAATTGAACCAGTGAACTTTCACTTTGCAGGACAATTCTCAACCATCGAGCCACACCAGTCATAATTCTTAATCACTAGCAGTCTGTTGTTGAGACATAAAAGTATCAGCTGCATAAACTGTTCCAATTATATTGAAGTTGGCTCAATACTTTTAGGACAGACCTTGTATTTTAGTCATAGTTTTGGGTGTTTGTGGGGTTTTTTTAAAGATTTTATTATTTTCAGAGAGAGAGGAAGGGAGAGAGGGAAAGAGACATCAGTGTATGGTTGCCTTTCATCTGCCTCCAGCTATGGACCTGGCTGGAGAGCTGGCATGCAACCTGGTTATGTGCCCTGGTTGGGAATCAAACCAGCAACCTTTGGGTCTGCAGGCCAGCGCTTTATCCACTGAGCCACCAGCTAGGACCATTTATAGTTTTTGAATGCTAGGTTCTTCCTTCTTGTGATACAGACGATGTGAGCATTTATCTTAATGTACATAGAGCATTTTTCTTCATATACCTTAAGCTAAATTTCTGGAATTGGCGAAGCATCTGTTGCTAGCCTTTTGTGGTGCAGGGTCAGTGGGGTCAACAGGGTTCCTTCCCTAACCAGGGCTGGCCCCACCCAGGCTCTATGGCCCTTGAGGTGAGGCCATGCCTCTTCCTTATTCCCTGAGCAAGTTGATGTTTTGGGATCAGAGGGTGAGCAGGAGCCAAGTCCATGGTCTCAGCTGGTGTGGGTGACACTAGGACATTGGGAGAGACAAACACATGGGAAGTTGTGGCACTAATTCTTTTGTCTGGCATCCTTCTAGCCTGTCTCCCAGCCTACCCAGGTGACTCTGATCACGGCACCCAGTGGGGTTGAGGCCCAGCCTGTGCACGACCTTCCTGTGTCCATTCTGGCCTCACCAACTACAGAGCAGCCCACAGCCACTGTCACCATTGCCGACTCTGGCCAGGGTGATGTGCAGCCTGGCACCGTGACACTGGTGTGCTCCAACCCACCCTGTGAGACCCACGAGACAGGCACCACCAACACGGCCACTACCACTGTTGTGGCTAATCTCGGAGGGCACTCACAGCCAACCCAAGTGCAATTTGTCTGTGACAGGCAGGAGGCAGCTCCTTCTCTTGCAACTTCGACAGTGGGGCAGCAGAACGGCAGTGTGGTTCGAGTGTGCTCCAACCCACCATGTGAGACCCACGAGACAGGCACCACCAACACGGCCACCACTGCCACCTCCAACATGGCTGGGCAGCATGGCTGCTCCAACCCGCCCTGCGAGACCCATGAGACAGGCACCACCAGCACCGCCACCACTGCCATGTCGAGCATTGGTGCCAGCCAGCAGCAAGATACCCGGCGTACCTGTGTGGCCGCCACCCCTGCTGTGGTTCGGGTCAGCGGAGCTGGAGCACTGGAGGGGGCCTGTGGTCATACCAAGTCTTCATACCAAGCTTGCCAGACCAGTGCAACTAGCACCACCATGACTGTGATGGCCACCGGGGCCCTGTGCTCAGACAGCCCACTTCTTGGGCCCAACCTGGCATTGGAGGCTGGAGACCACAGCACTGCTTTTGTGCAGTTGGCCTCTACAAGTGGCCTAGTTAGGCCCAGTGGCTCCAGCAGTAAGACCAGCCCTGTAGCTGACCTGGGTCAGATGGGGCACCAGCTGGAGGCACATCATACCCACACAACCAGCACCCCCACCACATCCCGCTCTACCATGTGTGTTGGAGAGCTTGGTGAGGTGCAGGGGATCCCCACACTTGCATACGAGAGCTCACCTAGCACCGCTGTGACTGTGACAACCCTGGAGGCACTACTGTGCTCCTCGGCCACCATGACCCAAGTCTGTTCCAACCCACCATGCGAGACCCATGAGACCGGCACCACCAACACGGCCACTACCTCGAATGCAGGCAGCGCCCAGCAAGTCTGCTCTAACCCACCATGCGAGACCCATGAGACAGGCACCACCCATACACCCACCACCGCCACCTCTGGTGGGGGTGCAGGCCATCCTGAGGGGGTACAGCAGCCCCCCGCTAGCCGCCCCTGTGAGACGCATCAGACCACTTCCACTGGCACCACCATGTCAGTCAGCGTGGGTGCCCTGCTCCCTGATACCGCCCCCTCCCTCAGAACCCTGGAGTCCGGGTTAGAGGGGGCAGCACCACCTACCATCGCTCCTCAGGCCAGCACTTCATTGCTGGCTCCTTTCCCAACACAGAGGGTGTGCTCTAATCCCCCCTGTGAGACGCACGAGACAGGCACCACGCACACGGCCACCACCGTCACCTCCAACATGAGTTCAAACCAAGGTGAGTAGAAGTGGCCAGCCTAGCGTCTGTGGTCTCCGGGAACCCAAAGCTTAAAGGGTGAGGGAAGTGGTGGCTTAAATTATCTACCTAGCCAGTGCCCAGCAGATTCTGTGGGGCTCAGTTTGCCAGCAGGGGAGGGGTTGGGGGGTTCTGGCAACTGTGCCCCCTAGTGGCAAAGCTGGGTAGAGGCCCTGGGGCTCCTATCATTCAGCCTCACTTCTAGGTCCCTGTGGGCTGAGTGCCTATCACCCAGCTTTGCCTGTATGCCCACAGATCCCCCACCAGCTGCCAGTGATCAGGGAGAAGTGGAGAGCACCCAGGGCGAGAGTGCAAACATCACCAGTTCCAGTGCCATTACGACAACTGTGTCTTCCACCCTGACACGGGCTGTGACTACTGTGACACAATCCACGCCAGTCCCTGGCCCCTCTGTGCCGGTAAGAGCCCAGGGAGAATCCTGCCTCCCTGCTTCCCATTGCACCTTCAGCCCATGCTGTTCTGGAGTCAGACACTGGGTGTCACTCTTGTACCAGGCATACTCTTGTTCCTGGTCCCTTTGCCATATTATGAAAGGGCAGCTGCTTGGCAAGACAGGGCAAGAGGAGGAACCTTCCAGTCTCGTGGCTTGCTGTTTCATTGTAACCTATAAGAGTGACAAGGCAGTTATCTGAGAGTCCCTTTTTGACTAGACCAAGAGTCCTCTTTGAGGATGGGTTAAAATTGGCCAGCAGGTCTCAAAGGTCTCTCCTCTTGCAACACCCCTGCTGCTCAGTGACCTGTCACCCCTTTTCATTTAATTGGGGTTATATTGATCTATTGAGAATGAGAATCCAGGCTCGCAAGGAAAGATGAAGGCTACCTTGTTCTGGCCTCCCTCTCCTCCCCTCTGACAGGGGCTTCTCTCCCTTTCTAGAAGATCGCATCAGTGACTGAGACTACCCCCGGGGCTCTGACCACCGAAGTCCCCATACCAGCCACGATAACAGTGACCATAGCCAACACAGAAACTTCTGACATGCCCTTCTCTGCTGTTGACATCCTGCAGCCCCCAGAGGAACTCCAGGCTTCCCCAGGGCCTCGCCAGCAGCTGCCGCCACAGCAACTCCTGCAGCCTGCCTCAACACCCCTGATGGGGGAGTCCACCGAGGTCCTGTCAGCCTCGCAGACCTCTGAGCTCCAGGCCGCTGTGGATCTGAGCAGTACAGGGGACCCGTCCTCAGGCCAGGAGCCTGCCAACTCAGCCATGGTGGCCACTGTGGTGGTCCAGCCACCTCCGCCCACACAGTCTGAAGTAGATCAGTTGTCACTTCCCCAAGAGCTGATGGCCGAGGCCCAGGCAGGCACTACCACCCTCATGGTAACGGGGCTCACCCCTGAGGAGCTGGCGGTGACTGCCGCCGCCGAAGCAGCTGCCCAGGCTGCAGCCACAGAGGAAGCCCAGGCCCTGGCCATCCAGGCTGTGCTCCAGGCTGCACAGCAAGCCGTCATGGGTAGGTGCAGGGGATGAGGAGCTCACCATTGCTGTTTGAGGTCAAAGCCAGATAGCCTTGAAGGGAAGATCTCCCTGAGGGGAAGATGATGGGCCCCTTGGGAGGAGTGAGGACCAGTTCTGGAGCCTCCCTGCTGGTGGGTTGCCAAGAGAAGAGGAGGCCTGTTTCTTGTCAGGGTGGCGCAAATCAGATGTGATGGGGAGAACAGGGACAGAGGAGAGGAGAGGTGGCACAGGCTTTCAGAGGCTGTGTACCCTTGAGACTGCCCATAATGTTTAGTGGGGTCTGAGAGGGTGATGTTGGGAAGCCAGGGATGGGATCCACCTGGCTGCCATCCCTTTTGAGTAGTATTTTTCTTCACCCTGGAGCAGGCACTGGGGAGCCTATGGACACATCCGAGGCGGCAGGAGCTGTAACACAAGCGGAGCTGGGCCACCTGTCAGCTGAGGGCCAGGAGGGCCAGGCCACCACCATCCCCATCGTGCTGACACAACAAGAACTGGCCGCCCTGGTACAGCAGCAGCAACAGCTGCAGGAAGCGCAGGCCCAGCAGCAGCACCACCACCTCCCCACAGAGGCCCTGGCTCCTGCCGACAGCCTCAATGACCCGACTATTGAGAGTAACTGCCTCAGTGAGCTGGCTGGGGCCGTCCCCAGCACTGTCGCCCTGCTGCCCTCCACAGCCACCGAGAGTAAGCAGAGCCCTGCCTGCCCATGTGCACATTTCCTGTAGCAGCATTGTTCCCAGGGACCTCAGTTGAGTGGGGAAAGGTTTTAGGGGTGTCTGGGCCTTTCCATGCACAGATGGAGAATGTGTCCTAGTCCAAGGGAGGAGCCCCCATGCAGGAGTCAAGTCTCTGCCATCTTTCCCACTGACCCCTCCTCTCCTCCCAGGCCTGGCTCCTTCCAACACGTTTGTGGCCCCCCAGCCAGTCGTGGGATCCAGTCCTGCTAAGCTGCAGGCTGCTGCTACCCTGACTGAAGTAGCCAATGGCATTGAGTCCCTGGGTGTGGTGAGTCTGGTGTGATGGGGCTTCAGGGGTTACAGCCTCTGTGTCCCAAGGACTGGGGGCCTGATCTCTTCTCTTCTGTCTTCCAGAAACCAGACCTGCCACCCCCGCCCAATAAAGCCCCCGTGAAGAAAGAGAATCAGTGGTTTGATGTAGGGGTTATTAAGGGCACTAATGTAATGGTGACACACTATTTCCTGCCACCAGATGATTCCATCCCATCTGATGTAAGTGTCCACAGAAGTTGATGTTCTCAGTTGGGTGGAACCTGGCCATGAGGCTGGTACAGGGGCTCAAGAAAACTTCTGAAACTCCTCAGGGGTGCCCTCCATCTTGGGGCCTGCCCAAGGACAGCCAAGTGCACAGTTTTCCCCACACACTCCCTCTTCCTATTCCCCTTGAACCAGTGACAAAGCTCAGTCACAGTCCTTTTGCCATGTTCTTCTCTTGTGAACAGGGTGCCATTGCTGTCCTCTCCCCTTCTCTATCCCCCCCTCTCCCCCATGTGTACCTACATGATCCCCAGGTTGGAAAAATGGTTCTGCCTGCCCCAGTAGGCTTTATGTCACTTTCTTCTCTCCCTCCTGTTCTTTCGGTCTCTTGACTCAGGATGACTCGGGTACTGTTCCGGACTATAACCAGCTGAAGAAGCACGAGCTGCAGCCTGGCACAGCCTATAAGTTCCGTGTTGCTGGGATCAATGCCTGTGGCCGGGGGCCCTTCAGCGAGATCTCAGCCTTTAAGACGTGTCTGCCTGGTTTCCCGGGGGCCCCCTGTGCCATCAAAATCAGCAAAGTGAGTCTTACTGCAGAGTGGCCCTTGGTTCCAAGCTAGCTGGGCCAGGTGGTGTGACTCAGGAGGGGCCCTAAGATGTGGGCAGAGTTGGCCGGGTCTGAGATGAAACATCTCCTCGCATTGTCACCAATTGCTAGGTTGACAAGGGCAAGTTCCTTCCTGTCCCTTAGCCTCATTCTTCCCTTGTATGATATAGCAGCTGATGTTCAGCGCGTGTCCACACTTGTCATATTCAACATGATTTTTACCTAATTCTTATGCACTATCCTGAGCTGGTCTAGGACCTGTTAGCTCCATTTTCCCAATGAGTAAACCGAGGCACCAGAGGCTGACAAATCATTAGGTGTCAGATTAGTATAGGAAAACTGTATTTTATGTCCCTGTTGCTTTTTATTTTGCCGTCGCATGCATGAAGCTGTCTTCCAGATGGAGACAGGTGAGGTGCTCTGGAGCTCCTTGAATTCTGCTGTGAAATAAGTGTGTTGCGTTAGAAGGAGTGGTAAGGTGTGAGTAGTTGGTTCTGAAAGTTGCGTGGTGGCCTAACACAGACAGGGTGAGATGAAGTCACTACGGCTGAAGGCAGCACAGCTTAACCCTCTGCCACCTTGGTTCTAGAGTCCAGATGGTGCTCATCTCACTTGGGAACCGCCCTCTGTGACCTCCGGCAAGATCGTTGAGTACTCCGTATACCTGGCTATCCAGAGCTCGCAGGCCAGCAGCGAGCCCAAGAGCTCCGCCCCAGCCCAGCTGGCCTTCATGCGGGTGTACTGCGGTCCCAGCCCTTCCTGCCTCGTTCAGTCCTCCAGTCTCTCCAATGCCCACATTGACTACACCACCAAACCTGCCATCATCTTCCGCATTGCCGCCCGCAACGAGAAGGGCTACGGCCCAGCCACCCAAGTGAGGTGGTTGCAAGGTATGTGTCATTCATAGGGCTCCTTGGTTGGCCACGGGGGAGGGGAAGCCCCTGGCATCCATTGTGTAGACAGGGTGATGCAGTTCCAAAACTGAACTTTGGGCTTTTACAACCTAAGAGGGGAGGGTGATGGACTAGGGTACAATGGAGGTGTCTTGTTAGGGGCACCTGTTAACATCTGGGGGTGCAGGGAAAGCTTTACAGGGGTGTATGAGATTAGATGGTATGGAATAGACTAGAAGAGCCTGAAGTAGGGGGCAAAGGGTGAGGCTAAAGTCTGATGGACAAGGGGTAGGGTGAGGGTAGAGGCTCCAGGCTTCCCTGTCAAGCTCCCACAAGACCGACGATGGAGGACAGTGAGGGAGGGCCTCTCACCTGAGTCCAGGGCCACCTTGAAGGGCATTGCACAGGTGTTCAGGACCATGGAGAATGCACCCATAAGAGGGACTGTCATATTCAACTTGTCATGCTGCAGGGCTGAGAGGCTGGGGGTGGAGTGCTGGGTACAAATATGTTCTTGGCCTGGGGAGTGCTTGCTGTGTGACTGAAGTTACGTGACTCACCTTGCTTCCTTTTTCCTTTTAGAAACTAGTAAAGACAGCCCTGGTACCAAACCGGCCAACAAGCGGCCCATGTCCTCTCCGGAAATGTAAGCAGGGAATCTCCTTTTGGGAACCTTCTGGGACTGAGGGTGGCCAGCTCCTGGGAGGAAGGAATAGTGGGAATAGGAGGCTCCGCTTCTTAAATGATTTAAGGGACTTAATTGGGTATGAACCTCCATTGGGTACCAGCCAGAAACCTACACCAAGTCCTGCAGTGTTTTCAGGAGCCACATTAACACTTTCTCTTTCCCTTTTCCTTCCATCTTCCCAGGAAAACCGCTCCAAAGAAATCTAAGGCAGATGGTCAGTGAGAGGCAGCTGGCTTGCACCGGGATTCCTCTCCCAACCCCGCTTCAGGAACATCACCCACCAGAGCTCTACCCGCCCATCCTACCCACCTGGCGCTCACACCCTCCCAAGCTACTGGCCACCATTCATTGCCTCTCCTTTTCTGTCTATTTTTAAAATAATCTCAAGAAAGCACATTGTATCATTGCTATTGGGTGGAAGTAAAGGCAGGTCTGAGAGAGCAGTGCATCTGCCCCCCCCCCTTTGCGCACCTTTCACGGGGGGGGGTGGGGGTGGGCGGGGGTGGGCGGGGGTGTTGGATGAAGGAGCCCCTGAGTCCAGAGGCTCTGAAGGAGAAAAACAGAAACTTAGAGCAAAGATGCGAATGCAGTGGAGGTGTGCACCTCCACATCCTGCGAGCTTTTTGCTATTTATCACTCTTGGCTCCAGGGGGCAGCCAAGGGTAGGGTTGGGAGGACTTGGAAGCCAGGGAAAGGCCACCCTCAGTCCTCCTCCCCCGCCTCTGCTCCTAGAATCGAGAGAGGCTTTGTGGGGCACTCTGTGCTGGGTGTGTCTGATTTTATTTTATTTTGTTCCCTTTGCTTTCCCTACCACCTAACAGCCCACCCTCAACTTACCCATCCCATCTCTGCCCATGATCCCATGGGAAGCTTATATTTTCTCAGAGGCCTTCTTAACTACCCCACCTCTCCCCTTCCCTCTTCTTTCCCATTTAAAACAAGAGACGAAAAAGAAAGGGGGAGAAGGGGCCCTATGGTGGCCTGAAAAGTGTTCTGTGAAAATCTTCTGACTCCCAATGGGGTGTACAGAAGCCCCCCTTACCCCCCAGCCTGGCTGTTGGCCCCCCTGGGTCAGGGTTTGGGGCCACATCACCAACTGCTGCATTTGTTGTATTTTTTTAAGTTGAAATTGAAGTTAACATTTTTATTGTAATTTTAGCCTTAGCGTGTGGGGTTTTGTCCCTTTTTTGTTAGCTGTGTACAGAATGTGTATCTTTTTTCCTTTTTTTTTTTTTTTTTTTTTTTTTTTTTTTTTTTTTTTTTTTTTTTTTTTTTTTTTTTTTTTTTTTTTTTTTTTTTTTTTTTTTTTTTTTTTTTTTTTTTTTTTTTTTTTTTTTTTTTTTTTTAATTTTTTTTTAACTTTTCTCTCCTTGGCTAAGCCTTGGCAGGGATCTTTCTGGAGGAAAAGCTGGGAGCAGTCAGGGCAAGAGAGGCATGGAATCTCCTTTGTGGACATGGCGTTTGCTGCCAAGCTCAATTTTCTTGTTGGCCGCTGCCCTCTGCCTCTCTGCCTGTCCCTGGGCCTCTGGGACATAGGAGGGGTGAGCTGTCAAACTTCACTCCCCATGGGCGAAAGCTCCACTTCACACTGCAGGATTGAGCTTGGAAGTCCACGAAAGCTTCAAGTCACGTTTCTGAGGTGGACAGTCCAGAGGCAGTGGATCCTCCTGGTCCTAGGTTCACAGCACTCAATGCCCCCCACCCCCAGGGTCCCTCCTTGGCATGGCTGGCTTAAAGTATCTGACATTTTCTTCAATTGCTGCTTCCTGCAGCCACTCCTGCAGGCAAAGTTGTAAGGAAAAGGGTGGGGTGGGGACATGAAAGAATTATTCAGAGGCAGTCTTGAGAGAGGGCGAGTGTATGGCTTCACCCAGGAGGGAGCCTAGGGAAGGAGTAGGCTAACAGCACCATTCACCAGGTCTGAATGCAGCATTGTCCCCAGGCTATGAAGTCCTCCTAGGGCCAGACTTGGGGCTCTGCTTGAAGTGAATAATGAGCAGCCTTTCTGCCCTACACCTAAGCTTTGGACAAGGAGCAAGGCTTCCAAGCAAGTTACATGAGATTTAAAATGAGCAGCCCATCTTTTCGGACACCCTTTCCCAGTCTGTCCTGGAGACCAACTGTGGCTGCCCCCTGCCCATCCCCCATCCCCCACCACCTGGCTCTTTCTGGGGCCTCTGGTTTGTTGTATTATAGTATATTTCGCTGTGGAAGATGTCATGTTTAGTCACCTTGGAGCCCACTCGCCTGGTCCCGTTGTTTCCCTGTCCCTTGTCCCAAGCGCCCTTTGATTTCTCTCGTTTCTGAGAACAGTACACCCATTCATCTATTGTAGAGTAACCCCTGTGACTCAATATTACCATAGTGCAATGTCGTTTTGTGCTATTTTGAACAATTAAAGACTTTTTTTGAAATAACCATCTGCAGTTTGTGTCTGGGACTGACGTGGGAGGGGGCTTGAGGTGGGGAGCTGAGATCCCCAAGTTCACTGAATCCCCAGGGCCCCTCTTGCAGGTGCTGTCCTTGAGTGGGATTCTACTTCCCAATTGTCTTGCAAATTTGAAGGTTCCACCACAGCCCATGACCTTAGATAGGACCAGGTTGTTGCAGCAGAAGGTCCCACAGCAGCTACTGTGCAGTCAGGGGCTCACTAGGTGGTTACTACCAACTCCTGTCTGGATACCAGATCACCTCCCTTCCCTGATCAAAGGATGTTGTACTGGGGCAGAGGTTTGACAGGTGACCAGCCACCAGTTGGGAAGGGCTTAACCAGAGCTCAGGACCCCAAGGAAGCCCCTAGAATATCGACTTCCTTGACACTGTCACCTGTGGAGTGATTCCATGTCTAACACTCAGCAGGCACAGTAGGAGCGAATTCTCTTGGCCAGCTTCCCTGTGTACTGGAGCCATGGCCCCAGAGAGGAAGAAGCAGAACTGCTCTTGAACCAGCTGTGGTAGTTCCACTGTTGGGGTGGGGGTGTTTTGCGAGGGTATAACCATGGTTAGGTTAACCAAATTAGTACTTAGTGCCAACCAGCCAGGAGGCCCAAAGAGGGTGAGTGTGGCCAGGTGGTCCCCTCAGTGCTAGTGCTAGGAACAGAAAGCAAGGGAAGAATACAGCATGACTGCCTCCTTACCCACCCACCTGCTCGCCCTTTCACTCTGGTACCAAAAACTTCCTTCTCCATCTCTGCCTGGTAAGTGTACAAGCCCATGCAGTGCCTGCTCATGGTCACAGGGGAGGTCCAGTCCAATTCCATACCTACCAGGAAGGCCCTTGGGGCCAGCTCTTTCCCTGGTGCTCAGCCAACTGGGCTCCGGTGGATCTTGTGGATCTTGATCTTGACACCGAGAGCCACAGCTCTGTCTTCTCCACTACACCAACTCTGACCTGAGCCCAGGAGCCTCCAGGGGGAGAGGTGAGCACATGTCTTTCCCACTGAGCAACAGAAGCAATGCTCAGTGGTAAGTGGAAGCGGGAGGATGCAGGCCAGCTGTAGCCAAGAATCTCTGGGGTTGGCCCCAGAAGGGGAGGGGCCTGTGCAGATCTGTCTTACGTGTGACAGATGACTCTGGATGCTTAGCCTTTGGAGAGCTGCAGGGGTTCTTCCCACCCGCCCTCTGCTGTTCCCATGCTCACCTGCCTTACAGCAGCCTGCATGGTACTAGGGAAGGCAAAGGCCACACCAGTTGGTGCTGCTCTCAAAATAATGGGCTCACCATTTATCAGCTTCCTGGGGAGAGACCTACAAAGGGAGAGGAGTGGTATCAGCTTTCCACCTCGGGATTGGCCAAGGCCTCGTCCACCAGATCTAGGGCCGGGGGGCCCACCAATAGGAATCTTAGAACCCTTCACATACCCTGGCTGGTGGCTCAGTGGATAAGGTGCCGGCCTGCGAACCCAAAGGTTGCTGGTTCGATTCCCAGCCAGGGCAACATAACCAGGTTGCAAGCCAGGTCTCCAGTCAGGTCTGTAGCTGGAGGCAGGTGAAAGGCAACTATACATTGATGTCTCTCTCCCTCTCTGCCTCTCTCCCTTCCCCCTCTCTCTGGAAATAATAAATAAAATCTTTAAAAATAATAATAATGGCTAAAAACCTTAAAAAAAAAAAAACCCTTCACATACCAAGGCATGAGGGGGACAGAAGGTTAAGGAAGGTAGGAGCAGGGCTGAACATAAAGGGTTACACCATAAATAATGACAGGCATCTGTGAACAGGGCAGGTCAACACAAGCTCAGCTGAGCCCAAAGCAAGGAGTAAGCCCTGCTAAGCATGAGCTAAGGTAAAGGGTGGAAGCAAACGGAGAAGCTACAGTGTACAGGCATACCTTTTTTCTTTTTTTTAAGATTTTATTTATTTTTAAAGGGTTTATTTACTTTTTTAGGAAGAGGGGGAAGGGAAGGAGAAAAAGGAGAGAAACATCAATGTGTGAGAAATCAATGGTTGCCTCTCACATGCCCCTAGCTGGGGATCTGGCCCTCAACCCAGGCATGAGCCCTGACCAGGAATGCAACTGGGGACATTTTGGTTTGCAGGACGATGCCCAACCCACTGAGCCAGACCAGTCAGGGCATGAGTTGTAATCTTTTTGCTGGTGGCGGGTCTTGCCTTCAATTTGGAAAAGAGAACATCTGTGAGGTGCAATAAAGTGAAGTGCAATAAAATAAGCTGTGCCTGCCCTTACTGGCGTGGCTCGGTGGTTTAGACATTGCCCCACAAACTGAAAGTCTCTGGTTGGATTCCCAGTCAGAGCACATGCTTAGGTTTCGGGTCAGATCCCCCGCTGGGGGCGGGTGAGAGACACATTGATCTCTCACTCTCTCTCTCTCTCTCTCTCTCTCTCTCTCTCTCTCTCTCTGTCTCCCTGTCTCTCTGTCTCTCTCCTTCTCTTTCTCCCTCCCTTCCACTCTCCCTAAAAATAAATAAAATCTTTTTTTTTTTTTTTTATTACAACTCACTTTATTGCAGTGTCCTGGAGCAAAACCCACAGTATCTCCACTGGCCAGGGAGGTCAGTCCTATTCTCAAGCACTACAAAGAGGAATTGCTTGGGGTTAGAAAGGTCAACTTGCAGCAGGAACTCTGCTTGCCAAGCAGCCAGAACCTGGAAGGAATTGGTGGCCACTGTGACACCAAAGACCAGCAGCACACAGCAGTGGGAGCTGCAGTATAGGGCACTTAGAATTTCTCCATTCTTGCTGCATTCTGGTGCTGTACCTATGAGGCAGAGAGGCCCATTTATATCCCTAGACTGCAATCCATCCTTTCAGAAGAAGGGGCAACTGACCCATAAGTTCAGGCTACCACCTTGGGAGCCCAGGGCCCTCAGGCAATCTGGCCCCTGGACCACAGCCTCCACATAATTGTGCCCTTAGCAGGGAAAGTGAGGGACAGTTGGTCAGCCAGGCTTGCTCAGGACACCTGATCAGGTCAGTCCCAGAGAAACAAACCACGTCTGGGCATGGAAAGACAGGCCCAGAGAACTTGAGGAGCTCATAGGCAGAGAAGCCTGGGAACATCTGTTACCTGCACAATTGATGTCTGGCTTTTGAGCTGTATCACTTGAGCTAAAGCAGTCAATGTCAACGGTTGTCCTGTACTGACCATGATTCATCCAGGGGAGTTGCGCACTCTTTGGGGTGGGTCACAGGTCAAAAGGACCTCAATTCAGGTACTTCCAACTGTCCCTCTCTTGCTGCATCTGAGCCCTACACCCTTGCTCAGGTCATCGTCCTTGGTCTCCCTGCTCTGCCCAGCCATACTTCCATACTAAGGCCCCTCTCAGGATTCAGTTCGAGGGGTGAGGAGAGGTGATTGAGGAGGGAAAGCTGGCCTGTGTTCCCCAACATACCCACCCCCCTCACCCACCCACCATCCCAGACCTTCCTGGCAGCTAACCCGTTACCTCCCATCAGGGAGATTTTTTAAAAAATATACTTTATTCATTATTTTTAGAGGGGAAGGGAGGGAGGAAGAAAAGGAGAAAAACATCAATGTATAGTTGCCTTTTACCTGCCTCCAGCTATAGGCCTGGCTGGAGACCTGACTTGCAACCTGGGTATGTGCCCTGACAGGGAATCAAACCAGGGACACTTGGGTTTGCAGGTGGGTGCCCAATCCTCTGAGCCACCAGCCAAGGGCTACCATTTAATTAATTCATTTGTGTTTTAGAAAGAGAAGGGAGGGAGAAAGAGGGGGAGAAACATCAATATGAGGTTGCCTCTCGCGAGCTCCCACCTGGGGACTTGGCCCACCACCCAGCCATGTGCCCTGACTGAGAATCGAACTGGCGACTTTTTAGTTCGAAGGCAGGATCTCAATCCATTGAGGCACACCAGCCACGGTCCTCCACGAAGGTCTTGAGCTGACGGCCCCAGCAGCAGCAATCGCGGGGTTCAGCCACTAGAGGGTCGCAGCGGGCCGGAGCGAGGGGACAAGGCCTAGGGCTTGCCAAAGCCCCGCCCCCGGCCCCTGAGGAAACCTGGAGGAGGGGGTGGGTGGGGCTAAACTGGGTCAGCTGAGTGACAGTCACGGGATCGTGACCATCTCCGTTTGGCTTTCCGGAGGAGAGGTAGGGATGAGCCGGGGGTCTCTGAGTGTGGTGGGCCAGTGGCAGGGCTCGTGGGGAGGTAGGGTGTTGTCCTGGAGTATCCCCGGTTTGGTGGGGTCAGTCCTGGGGCTGGTCCCCCCCCCCCCCGGGGGGCAGACCCGCCCACGAGTTGGGGGAAACTCAAGGGCTGGATTCCACTCAAACCTGGGGTGACCCAGGGCACAAAGGAGCCCATTCAGGAGGCTGGGATTCAGGAAGATCAGGGAGTTCTGCGAGGGAACTGCACCTCCAAGTCCCAAGTTCCCCAGGATATGGAGAAGGAGCAGGAGACTCTGCAGGCCTGGAAGGAGCGTGTGGGGCAGGAGCTGGACCGTGTGGTGGCTTTCTGGATGGAGCATTCCCACGACAAGGAGCATGGGTGCGCCTCGCCCTTTCGGTGCCCTCAGTAGGGTCTTTGCCCTACCTGATCCCCCACCTCAGCAGTCTCAGATCTGCTGGGCCCAGCAGGCTGTTGGGGGTGCAGGGTCTCTATTTCCCTTTGCTAACACTGTGTCCCACAGGGGCTTCTTCACGTGCCTCGGCCGTGATGGGCACGTGTATGACGACCTCAAGTATGTCTGGCTGCAGGGGAGACAGGTAGGATGCTGCCAGGCTTGCAGCTTTCCCAGGTGTGTAAGCCAAAGTCAACTTGGCCTGTCCTGTTTTGTTCCACACATGCACACACATGACAAGGCCTGTTATCTCAATCAACTGTTCTTCCCCTAACAAGGGCACCTAGGACTCCTCCTCATCCTGGCCCTGAGGACCCTGCTGCTCCTTGCTTAAGCCATGTTCCCTCTGCTCCTCCACAGGTATGGATGTATTGTCGCCTGTACCGCAAATTCGAACGTTTCCGCTGCCCTGAACTTCTGGATTCAGCTAAAGCAGGTGACCTCTCCCTGTCCCTATTTCCCCAGAGGACACTCCAAGTTTACTCAATAGCTCATGTGTGCCTACTTTCTAGAGGGGTCTAGAAACAGCAGAGCCTGGGGATGCTCATAGGTGGGAAGAAGAGATGACAGTGTCCTCACCTGAGTTCTAGCATATTAATTTCCCAAACACTAGGTGGTGAATTTTTGCTGCGTTATGCCCGAGTGACACCTCCTGGGAAGAAGTGTGCCTTTGTCCTAACACGGGATGGCCGCCCGGTCAAGGTGCAGCGAACCATCTTTAGCGAATGTTTCTACACCATGGCCATGAACGAGCTGTGGAGAGTGACAGGGGAAGCATATTACCAGGTGCATGGGAGGGTGGCTGCCCTGAGAGTCTGTGCTCTCTCCTGTGCTGGGCACAGTCACCTACTGCGTTCCCACCCTGTGTGCAAGCCCTTCCCCTGGGCCCTGTCTGCAGGCTGGATCTGTTGTCAATGTCCATCCTTCCTCTGGGCCCCATGGCTCCAGGGCTGCTAGCAAGACTTTCCTTATTGCACTGTATTGTCATTGTGTGCCTAAGGGTATAACCCCCAAGAAGTTTCCTTCCCTTCTGAACTTCTCCCTCCTCCCTGAACCTTCACAGGGGCCCCAGGTACAGAGGGACCAATCCATGTCTAGCTTCCACCTGGGACAGGGCCTCTCCCTCCTCCCCGGGGGCCTTTGTGCCTTCAGACCCAACCTCATTGCCTGGGAGTGGCATGCCACCCCCAAACTGGAAGCCCCTGAGACAGGGTGTGGCAGATTCACCTTGGCTCCCAGCACCCAACCTGGGGCCAGGCCCAGAGTAGGCCCTTGGTGAAGAAAGGTGTCCTGTGAGTGGGTGGGAGGACTCGGCTCTCCCACCTCAGGGCTGAGCCCTGGGGACCTGCTGAACGGGATGCAGCCTCAGCCTGGGCCTCACCTCCCCTCCCCTCACCCCCACCCAGAGGGAAGCGGTGGAGATGATGGATCAGATTGTACACTGGGTGCAGAATGACCCATCAGGACTGGGCCGGCCTTGGCTCCCTGGGACCCCAGCCTCAGAGTCCTTGGCGGTGCCCATGATGCTACTCAACCTGGTGGAGCAGCTTGGGGAGGCAGACGAGGAGCTGGCGGGCAACTACTCAGAGCTTGGGGACTGGTGCGTCCAGAGGATTCTGCAGCATGTCCAGGTGGGGACAGGAGGGCGATGCCAGATGGGGCCTGACTGCTGGGGAGCAGGGAAAGCCCCCACCTCAGGGCAGCTCCTCCACCTGCACCCACCCCGACCTGGACCCTGATGGTCTCCCTCAAGATAGGGAGGCTCAGCCCAGGTCTCCTGGAAAGGTAGAGAACCCAGGGAGCTGGGTAGGGCCATGGGGAAGAAGGGGGGTGCCATAGTCTCGGGCTCATCAGGGAACAGGAAACCCAGCCAAGCCCAAGTCCTTCCAGGCTTCTGTGGCCCCCTCAGCCCACCCAGTCTCAGTCCCTTTAATGTTACACCATTCTCACCTTGGGGGGCCCAGGCCTAAAGCAAGGGTTAGAGCCCATCCAGGCTCTTGGGAATTAATTAGCTCTGCCTCAGGTACCCCTTCGAGCCAGGCTTGCCCAAGCTTGCGGATTAGGGAGGGAGGAAAGGAGGGTCTTTATGGTTGGATGGTGGGGACTGAAGACAGAATTATCTTCTCCTGCTCTTCCCCTGGCAGAGGGATGGGCAGGCTGTGCTGGAGAATGTGTCAGAGGATGGCAAGGAACTTTCTGGTTGCCTCGGGAGACACCAGAACCCAGGTGAGAGGCAGGGTGGGCTGAGTGCCACCCTGGAGGAGGGAAGTACTCAGGTTTGGTCTCTGGGCTTCAGATGTAGGGAGTGCCTGGGACTGCCTTCCTCCCTCAGTCCAGCCAAGGGCCAGACAGGCCTCCCAGGCTGGGGCATCAGCAGCAAGAGACATAGTCTGGGGCTGGTTGGGAGGGCAGTCTTTCTGCATGGGATGGTCTGTCAGGTGGGCCAGAAAGCTCAGGGCAGCTCCCAGTGTTGGGGAGGTAGGAAGGGAGACATGATGGTCAGTGCAGGGACTTGAGCCTCCCAGCCTAGGAGAGGATCCGCAGCCTGCCTTACCCTGAGCCTTCACTAGGCCACGCACTGGAAGCTGGATGGTTCCTGCTCCATCATGCCACCAGAAAAGGTGACCCTGAACTTCGAGCCCATGTTATTGACAAGTTCCTATTGATGCCTTTCCACTCTGGATGGGACCCTGATCACGGAGGCCTCTTCTACTTCCAGGATGTCGATGGCCTCTGCCCTACACAGGTGGGAATGTGCTCAGGGCCACAGGATACTAAACTGTTCAGAGCTTTCGGTCTTTAAAGGTTCAAAGTTTGCCTTCATCACCCATTTCACAGAGAGAGCGAGCTGGGACTGAGTGATGAACTTGCCCAGCATGACCCCAGTGGCAAGCTCTTGACTTCTGTGCCAGTGGCCCTCAGCCTCATGTGCATAGGGAGGCCATTGAGGAGCACAGACGATGCCAATGCAGAGACAGACGCTGTTCCCTTCCATCTTGAAAAGACTGTCTGGGTGATGTTAAGGTGTCAGTAGGGGGAGCAGGTTTGCTGCCTTAGGTCTGTTTTCTCTGATTGTGCCTTGATCCTGCTGAGGTCTGCAGGGAGTGGCTGACTGCCACCGGCTGAAACCAAGTGTCTGGGGGGCTTTAGACAGACTGACAAGACAGACAGGGTTTTAATTCCAAGGCTAAAGGACAGCCTGCCCCATCCTTGCTTTGGGGTACACTGGGTCAAGAAGGTAGTCCCGTTGGAGGGGCTATTTAGACTTCCAGAGATGTCCATCCTGTGATCAAGCTCCAACTGCTTAGACCAGATGGAGTCTGAGCCAGGACCTGAAAGATGAAAGTGACTTTCCTGTTGAGAGGGGTGGCGGAGGGTGGGACCCAGGGCTCTCAAATGCCTTCCTCTGCTCTGCTTTCAGTTGGAGTGGGCCATGAAGCTCTGGTGGCCACACAATGAAGCCATGATTGCCTTACTCACGGGCTATAGTGACAGTGGAGACCCTGCCTTACTGCACCTCTTCTACCAGGTGGCTGAGTACACCTTCCGCCAGGTAGGTGCTGCTTCCTGGTCTACAGCCCCCCAAGGGCTCAGCAAGGGTGTGGAGGAGACAGTAGGCAGGCAGGCCAGGACCTGGGCCAGGCTTTCCTGGGCTGTGGGAGAAGGCTGGCCAAGGATGGGGAGGCTTATCCCACATCCCCTACCTCCCACTTCACTGGATATGGTCCCTCAGCTGGTTTGAGAGTTCCTGGAGGTCCCCTGGTGCCCTCTGTTCAGTCAACACAGCAGTCCTTGCTCCCTTGAAGCTTATGTTTCAGTGTGGGTGATGGTGGGGGGTAGACTATAAACATGAACAGGCAAACAGATGTCAATGAGAGCTATGGAAATGAAGCAAAGTCAGAGGGCTGTGGGAGGAAATAATAGTGGCAAGGGTACTCTGTACAGAATTGTCACCTTGTCTGACTTAGGCATTACTGGGTCCTGGGGCTTCAGGAAGGAAGGCTGTGGGGCATGGGACAAAGGCACAGAGACAGGAGAACATAGCTATCCTTCTGGCCAGCAATGATGGTGTCCTGGCCTGGGTGAGAGTTGCAGTGTGCAGATGGATCAGAGTTTAGTTAAGTGGGAGAAGTCTGGGCCATGAATATTTGGATGTCATACGAATTTAGATGATACTGGAAGCCAGGAGACACAGTAAGCTTTTGAAAATACAGAAGGAGAAGAGGGAATAGGAGGCCCAGCAAAGGAAATAAGAAGCAGCTTCAAGGTAGGAAGGAAGCTGGGGGCTCCCCAGTAATGAGCTATACCAGCTGCTGCTGAGGGCTAGCTAGCTACCTTGGGTGCTGAGCTTGGTGGTGAATGAATGAAGATTCCTGATTATTTCTAAAGCCACAACTTAACTCCATTGGTAAACTCCAGAATGGGAGGGACTATAGTAGGAGGTCTTATTCTGGGGTCCATGGGCTTAAAACCTGAGAGGAGATGACATCTTTATTTGTACTAAGCTGTAATTGAAATCCAGCATTTATTTCCATTATAAATGGAGGCAGTGACCATAGTAGTATTAGTAGCACCCGAATTGGTCTCCAATAGAAATCCCAAGTATGGCTCTGGCTGGTGTGGCTCAGTGGATTGAGTGCCAGCCTGCCAAACAAAATTCCCAGTCAGAGCACATGCCTGGGTTTCGGGCCAGGCCCCCAGTTAAGGTCTTGCAAGAGGCAACCGATCCGATGTTTTTCTCATACATCGATGTTTCTCTCATACATCGATGTTTCTATCCCCCTCTCTAAAAATAAATAAAACATTTTTTAAAATCCCAAATATGTTCACGTCACATTGTACTTAGAACAGCATCTCCAAGTATTGCACAAGCTCATCACTACTTCCTAACCCAGGAGTCTTGAGACCCAAGGCTGTATCTTAATATTGAATTCATTCATAAAGAACATATGTTTTAACTGCCTCAAGTTAAATTTAAGGAATACATTTTAAAGAGATAGAGATGGCATTTGAACAATTATAAAAGTTATCACTAACAGGTCAGTCATTATGCACTAACCAACATAGACTACACAAAGCAAAACTTTAGACACCCACAGATAAACTGGACAGGAAAAACAGTTAAATTCTTTGTTATCTTTCCATGTCAGATCAAGTAGTCAAAAAATAAGGATACAATGTCACTAGAGAGATAAAATAAATAGATACAGAACTAGTTTTACTACCTATAAAGAATACAGCAGCTCATGGGCTCCAAGTTAAAAAGATACTTTTTACTTTTTTTTTTAAAGAATTTTAATTACTTATTTTTAGAGATGGGTAAAGGAGGGACAGAAACATCAATGTACTTGAGAAATATTGATTGGTTGCCCCTCATATACCCCCAACTGGGGACCTGGCTGACAACCCAGGCATGTGCCCTGATGAGGACTCGAATCGATTACCCTTTGGTTCACAGGCTGGCACTCAATCCACCAAGCCACACCAGCCAGGGCACTTTTTACTTTTTTATGTATTGATTTTTTGAGAGAGGGAAAGGGAACATTGGTTTTTTGTTCCACTTATTTATGTATTCATTGGTTCTTTTTTTTTAAAGATTTTATTTATTATTTTTAGAGAGAGGGGAAGGGAGAGGGGAAGAGAGGGAGGGAAACATCAATGTATGGTTACCTTTCACCTGCCTCCAACTATGACCTGGCTGGAGACCTGGCTTGCCACCTGGTTATGTGCTCTGGCTGGGAATTGAACCAGCGACCTTTGGGTTCGCAGGTTGGCGCCTTATCCACTGTGCCACCAGCCAGGGCCATCAGCTGATTCTTGTATGTGCCCTTACCAGGGATTGAACCCAAAGCCTTGGTCGTAATGAGGCAACGCTCTAACCAACTGAGCTACCAGGTTAGGGCCTGAAAAGATACTTTGAGTCCCTGCCAGTGTGGCTCACACTGGTTGGAGTGTTGTCTTATAACCAAAAGGTTGACGATTAGATTCCCAGTCAGGGCACATACCTAGGTTACATATTTGGGGCATGTATGGAAGGCAACTGACCGATGTTTCTCTCTTGCATTGATGTTTCTCTCCCTCCCTCTCTAAAAAAGCAATAAAAATAATATTTATTAAAATAATAATTACTTTGATAGTGGACTTAAATATCATTGATTTCCTCCATGATCCTTCTGAGAAGGGGCTCAATTCCACTGAAGCCTCTATCCAGGAAGGAAAAAGGACTGAGGTTAGGACCTTGAGGTCCATCCTCGGGTGTCTGGAAGGACTTGACAAGCCTCCACCGGACAGGTGGCCAATAGGATTCAAGCAGGAGACAAAGCAGGAATGCGGAAGAGTCAACAGAGTTGTTGGGCAGGGGCAGGCTTCAGGTGGCTCCGAGGGAGGGGGAGGTGCATTTGGGACCTGTGGCAAGCCAGGAAGAAATCAGATCTTGGTGCTAGACATTCACAGTCTCAGCTACTGGAGGACAGGGACTCCAAGAGAGTAACCTGTTACAAAGCTGCAGATCAGCATTTCCATCAGGATTCTATTTGCTTATTTCTTTAAATCAACTTTACTTAAGTACAGGTTATAGACATTAAAGTGATCCATTTTGAGTGTTCAGTTCACTAAGACTTGCCAATGTACATACACCTGTGTAACCACAAGCGCAATCGGGGTCAGAGCTTGGGTTGACCCCAGGTAACGTGGCCCCAGAATCGGTGCTCTTAAACTCAAGCTCTGACCCCGGTCGCGGTGCCGTTGGGGCAAGTCAGAGGCCCTTCCCTAAGCCTGTCCCGGCGTACAGGCGGCTCCTGCAGGTGCTAGCTGTCACTGTCTCATTGTTATTCCAGTTTCGAGATCCCGAGTACGGGGAATGGTTTGGCTACCTAAACCGAGAGGGTACAGTTGCCCTCACCATCAAGGGGGGTCCTTTCAAAGGTAAGTGGGGGACAGGGTGGGGCTGCACGGACTCCAGGAATTTGGCTGACCTCGGTCCTCCCAACTTGCCATCACTCCCCGCAGGCTGCTTCCACGTGCCGCGGTGCCTGGCCATGTGCGAGGAGATGCTGGGCGCTCTGCTGAGCCGCCTCGCCCCTGTCCTTGACAGCGGCGCCCGGTCCGGGCCCACCGACGCCGCCTGTCAAAGCGCGGAATAAAGCTGAGTCTGCTCCACTGGCCGTGTACGCGTGTCTGTGGGGTCGCCAGGGAGAGGGGGGGCGCTGGGGACGTCCACTGGACTTGTCGTGGGGCACCTGTTCACCCAGACGTAGCCCGCCCGCGGACAGCCCCGACTGCTCCGCGTATTAGCCCGCCCCATGCACAGCTCCGCCCCGCGACGGTCCCGCCCCGGCCCCCGCTCGCCCCGCGCATTGGCCGTGCAGCCGCGAGGGCGGGAGCGGCAGCGAGCACTTCCGGCCGGTGGCCGGTCCCGGAGCGCACCGCCCCTTCCGCCCCCGCCCCCGCAAGACTGAACCCGGCCCCAGCCCCAACCCCAGCCCCTGCCCTAGCGTCACTTTGGGAGCACGGCGGCAGCTGACTGCGCGTTCAAGACTCGCTGGGAGCCGTGATCCCCACCGCCGTTATGAACATCCGCAATGCGAGGGTGAGAAGCCGGGGTGGAAAGCTGTCCGCGCCGCGTGGGTGCGGGCCGGGTGGCCGCGTGCGCATGCTCCCGAGGGGCCTGGCGATCCCCTGGCCAGCCGCCCTGCGCGGGGAGGTGAAGGCCACCGTGCCCGTGGGGCCGGACCTACCTGAAGAGGGGGCTGGACCTACCCGAAGAGGGACTGGGACTATGAACCCCGTCTTTGCGCGGTGTCTGGGCTCAGTTGGGTAGTGTCCGGGAGACCCCCTGGCACCCACGTTCATTCCAAGAACAGATGACTTTTGCTTAGAGGCTGTGGGCCAGGCCTGTGTAAAGACAGTCACCGGCTGGCCAAGCCCGCGTGGGGTAGGGGTGGTCGGTGACTAGACAGCGAGAAGCGAGAAGGCTTCTGACAGGACCTAGGCCTGCTTAGTCACCACAGCCCCAGGCCTGACCGCGTTCCACTGCCCTTTTACCCGCAGCCGGAGGATCTAATGAACATGCAGCACTGCAACCTCCTGTGCCTGCCTGAGAACTACCAGATGAAATACTACTTCTACCATGGCCTCTCCTGGCCCCAGGTGAGCAGCTAGGGGATTTGGGAACTGTGGACATCAGCCACCAGTTTGGGAGGAGTGGATGCTTTCACCTGGGGTGGGTAGCTTAGAACTGGAACAAGGGAAGGAAGGGATTCATACCTGTGTCTGTCCTCTCCCTGGGAAGGATGGGATACAGTTGGTGTGGGGAAACCAAGCCACTTGGCCAGGAGATCAGGAGCTGTCACCGAACTCATCACTTGACAGACTTCTATCTGTCAGGCACACAGCAGGGCTCCTCACCTGGGACAGGGTTTTTTTCTGACATCTTCCTCCTCCCTCTCACCCAGCTCTCTTACATCGCTGAAGATGAGAATGGGAAGATTGTGGGGTATGTCCTGGCCAAAATGTGAGTTGCCAAGAAGGGAGAGAAGCCTGGTGTGGGAGCTGGCTGGGGGAGGGGGAGCACCAACATTGCACGTGTCTGGTGAACACTGCCTGGGTTGGGGTTTTTTTTTGTTTGTTTGTTTTTTAATTTAAAGATTTTTTTTTAGTTCAGTTTTAAGTTTACAGCAAAATTCAGTGGCAAATACAGAGTTCTCATTATATCCCTCCTCTCTACCCACTAGCTTCCTCTGTTTTTTAGAAGATTTTATTTACTTTTAAAGAGAAAGAGAAACATCAATGTGTGGTTACCTCTTGTTCACCCCTAACTGGGGACCTGGCCTGCAACCAAGGCATGTGCCCTGACCGGGAGTCAAACTACCGACCCTCTGGTTTGCAGGTTGGGCCAAAGGCCAGGGCTCAACCCTCTCCAGCAGTGCTCTATTATTAATGCTTTGTGGTATATTTGTTACAATGGGTGAACCAATATTGCTACGTCATTAAAGTCTATATAGTTTCATTTTTGGTGTTGTACTTTCTATGGGTTTACACAAATATCTAATGACATGTATCCACTGTTATAGTAGCACACAGAGTAGTTTCACTGTCCTAAAATCAAAATTCTCTGTGTGTCCTTGCCTATATATCCCACACTACTCCTACAGGCAATCACTGATCTTTTTACGATCTCATAGTTTTACCTTTTCCAGAAAGTCATTTAGTTGCAATAAGAAATTATGCAGCCTCCTGGCTGGTAGCACAGTGGATAAGGTGCCGACCTGCGAACCCAAAGGTCGCAGGTTCGGTTCCCCAGCCAGGGCACATAACCAGGTTGCAAACCAGGTCTCCAGTCAGGTCTGTGGCTGGAGGCAGGTGAAACACAACCATACATTGATGTCTCTCTCCCTCACTGCCTCTCTCCCTTCCCCTCTTTCTAAAAATAATGAAATAAAATCTTTAAAAAAAAAAAAAAAAGAAAAAGAAATTATGCAGCCTTTTCAGATTGACATCTTTCACATAGTAATGTGAATGTTAGGTTCCTCCATGTCTTTACATGACTGGCTAGCTCATTTCTTTTTATCATTGGACAATATTCCATTGACACTACACATCTTTTGGCTGCTATGAGGGGTTTTGAGAGTCCTAGCCCTCCCCTAATCCCAGGTCTGGGGGAATTTGGGGGCCAGCTAGAGGAGTTTGTGCTCCTGCCATGTACATATGCAGCGGAGGTCGGGGGGCTAGGGGTAGGGTAGCTGCATCTGCACTAGGCTTCTTGGTAGCCTCTTTCCTTTCTTCTTGCTCTAGGGAAGAGGACCCAGATGATGTGCCCCATGGACATATCACCTCACTGGTACGTAGGGCCCATGCAAGCTCTGATAGGGTTGGAAGTAGGGGTTAGTTGGCACAGCCCTTGAGGACGCACCCTTTTTCCACCAGGCTGTGAAGCGTTCCCACCGGCGCCTTGGCCTGGCTCAGAAGCTGATGGACCAGGCTTCCCGAGCCATGATTGAGAACTTCAATGCCAAATACGTCTCCCTGCATGTCAGGAAGAGGTGGAAGCCAGGGCAAGGGAAGGGAGGGGTAGGGAGGAGATACTGTCTTGATGTGGGTCATGGGGTACCCTGGCTTTTGGAGAAGATCTGGAAGTGGGATTAGTGGGGAAGGGGTACTAGGAAGAGGGGCCTGGACGTGCTATCCCTGCCTGACCAAGTCTGTGCAGCTCAGCAGTGCCTTATTCCCCTGCAGTAACCGGGCCGCCCTGCACCTCTATTCCAACACCCTCAACTTTCAGTAAGTAGATCTAGATTTTTCTAATGGGAGTAGGGGTGGTCCCAGCTCTAGCTCATCTATGTGGCTGAGATGGGCTGAGCTGACTTCCAGGCAGGGGCTTTGGGGAGGTTGACATGGGGAACAGGTCACCAACTCCACACACATTGTCAGGGTGCCTCCTCCACTCTCAGTAGTGACGGCACCTACCTGCTGCCATCTGCTCAAGGCATGTTGTGATGCAGAAGGATGTGTGACGTGTCTTGCTGGGTGGAAGAGCGACTGCTTGATGCTGGCTGAGAGCAGGTGAAGGGCAGCATGGTGAAGAGCATACAGACTTTTAAGTGAAGGTTCAGGAGTAGAGATGAGGGCTGAGGACATGAGCAGAAGCTTAGGAACAGGACTCAAAGTGGCCAGGCACCTAGAAGCACATAAGTGGGGCCAGAAGAAAAGAGAACATGATGCTACAGAAGCCTAAGCACATCCAAGCAGGATGTGCCATCAGCACAGGAGCCGAGGGAACTAGAGCCCTGGGCATGCTGGAGAACCAGGGTGGGTTCAGTCAGAGATATGGGAGTCTCTGCACCCAGTAAAGGACAGGGAGAGCCTGGTGGGGAATTGATGCACCCAATACATGATGGCAAAAGCCACTTGAAAATGAGCCTGGGATGGGTTGTCCATGGTGGGCCCACTGAGACAGCACTCAGTCTGAGCTCGGTGGGAAATGGAAAGGGACTGTTGTGAAGGGTAGTTGAGGAGGGGTCTTTGACCCAGATGCTGATACCTTTGGTGATCAACAGTTCCAAGGCCTTAGGTATGGCAGGGCCTTTCTAGGCCGCCAAGTCCAGCTTCTACTCCAGTGGCCGGTGCCCAAGTCTGCATGCCAACCTCCAGGGAAGGCTTAGCCCCTGAGCTGCTCAGGCCAAGGGCTATGCTGCCTGGCAGTGCCCTGTCAGGAACAGAGGGTGCATCATCCCTCCTCCCTGGTCCCAGTTGCTAGGCATAGGAACTGACTGTTCAGTCTCAGTGACAGGGAGCCTGGCAGGGAAGGAAGAGGATGGTGACATTCCAGGCTTCAACTCAGAAAACCACAGAAAGATCTTAGTAGCCAGATTAGGGTTGGGGATGCAGGAGCATGGCAAGACCCGGAGGAGGGGGGAGAGGGATAAAGACACTGGGCGCTACTTACCACTGGAGAGAGAGTAGAGGGAAGGCTACGTTGGAAATGGGGCTTGTCTACAAAAGGGTCCTTTGGGGGAAAATAACATCCTGCCCCACTAGCATATGATGCCAGAAGGCTGAGGAGAATTTGACCACTGATTTGAGTCATCCTTCTATCCAACCCTGCCCACAGGATCAGCGAAGTGGAGCCCAAATACTATGCGGATGGGGAAGATGCATATGCAATGAAGCGGGATCTCACCCAGATGGCTGATGAGGTAAGTCTAGTTGGGCCAGGGTCACACTCCCTACAGATAAAGAAAATCAAGGCAAGTAGGGGAGGTCCTGCTCAAGGGAAGGTGAAGATCCCAGGGGCCCTGAGACAGCAGGAGGCCTGCAATGGCTGGAGGTGAGATGGACCAGGTGCCAGCTATTGTGGCTACATTGCTGGGAGTTCTGGCTCTTGTCACTTCAGTTTCCTCAGCTGTCAGGGCTTTGAAGGCGGTCACATCGGTCCAAGATTCCATTTTCAGGAAGAAGTCTGTGCCGCCCTGAGGTGTGATGTGAGAGGCAAGGGAGGAGACCCCTGGAGGCGCTGAGAGTGAGGGCTCCAGGATAGCAGTGGGGCCCTGGGGACACCCATGGCCTTTCTCAAGGCTCAGGGGTAAGATAAAACAGGGCTGAGGAGAAAATCAAGGTCCTACAGCAGCCTATATGAGGGAGGCATGAACAAACTCCCTTTACAGGAGAGAAAATAGGCCCAGAGAGGGTAGAGCTAGGATTCAACCCAGTACAGTCCTGTGTTTCCTGCCCTGGCCCTGCTGCCGCTCATTTTGTCCCCGGCCCCCAGCAAGTGACAGGCACCAACTCCTTTGGGTGGCTTGAGAGGGCCTACATGGTCTGGCAACTTAGGCCCTATCTCCTCCCTTCCACTTCTCCCCGGGCTTCTGATGGCAGCTGAGGCGGCACCTGGAGCTGAAGGAAAAGAGCAGGCACGCAGTGCTGGGCTCCATCGAAAACAAGGTGGAGAACAAGGGCAACTCACTTCCAAGCTCAGGAGAGCCCTGTCGTGAGGAGAAGGGCCTGGCTGCGGAGGACAGCGGTGGTGACAGCAAGGACCTCAGTGAGGTCAGCGAGACCACAGAGAGCACCGACGTCAAGGACAGCTCAGAGGCCTCTGACTCGGCCTCGTAGAGCCTGCAAGTGCTCATCTCCCTGTTGTGGCCTGCGCATCCCATCCTCACCCGAGGTTTCACAATAAACTTCACCCAGTGGCCTTGGGGGACTTGTGTGTACGAGTGTGCACATTTTGGGGGGATGTGCCTCTCTCAGGCCCCTCTGTGTCCCTGTGGAGGTGGACCAGTCTTTTGGCACAGCATGTCCTGGAAAGCCCAAGTAGAAGGGAAGAGCTTTGTCAGGGCTTTGGACGTGGAGCTCCCAAGTCTATTGGCTTTCAGCATCTTTGGGCCCTAGGGAGGGAAACCCTGGAATTCTGCAAGACACCCGCACCTGGAAGGCAGATGCTCTGCCTTCGGAACCCTGATCTGTCTCTGCCTTGCTGGGCTCTAGATGCCTAAGTCCAACTGCTCATTGGGCTTATGTACTGATGTCCTATCTGGGTTATGGCCCAACCAGCTACCCAGTTGCTGAAGTCTTGGCAACTGTCCTTGATTCATCTCTCCCCTGCCATCCAAAAGGTCAGTGAGTCCTGTGTTTGACCACCATAATACCCCTTGAATTTACTCCTTAACCTAAGCCTTAATTTGGAAATAATTAATACTTTTAGTAGTTTTAGGTTTATAGAACTGAGCTAATAGCATAGTTCCCATGCACCTGCTTAGCTTCCCTTATTAACATTTAGCATCGTGTTGCATTTGTTACAATTGATGACCCAATATTGATACATTATTAACTATAGTCCAGGATTTACATTTCCCTCTGTTTTGTATATGCTATGGATTTTAACAAATGGATAATGTCATTTCATGCAGAATATAAGTCCTTTGTTTTTTCAGGACCTCTCTATAATCCCCAAATTGGTTCCTGTGCTCCTTCCTCTGGCTACAGCACCACCACTTGGCTGCTCCTAGCCCCTGAGCAGGCTGTGTGGGCTGTCCACCTCCCAGTGAAGCTCAGCACTCCTGAGCTGTCACTGTACCTTGCGTCCCTGCCACTCCAGACGGCACACTACTCCCCCGCCTGTCGCCTGTCGGAATATTTGCCACCAGAGCCTGGAGCTCGGTTCTCTTTGGCTGGTGCTTGGCACGTGACCAACAAGCAGCTGGGGAGGCTGAAACTAGGGTGTGGGTGGTGGGGAATGAAAGTTGAATCTGCGCATGCCTGCCTGCTCCCTGCCTCAGGCAATGCTGCGTTCTGATTGGCTCAAATCAAGGGCCACTGTAGGGGTGGCAGACGGTTACTTGCCTCGCCCTTGTGCCTGGCGTCAGTCTGCTCTGGTCAGCAGCGCAGAGGGCTTAGTTCCCAGGCTCTGATTGGTCCAGCAGGGCTGGTGGGGAGGCGGGAGGGAGCGGGTGGAGGCTTGCACAGAGCCCTGCTGTACCCTGCGGAGCCTGCCTGCCTTCCTCCGCCCAGCCCAGAAGGACCCTCGCCACCCTTTGCCCTTTGTACCCTGCAGCAGTGGAGGCCCCTGAGGCTCTGTCGACCCCAGGCCGTTGGTTTCCTGGGCGGAGGTGGGAACTGCTGGGGGAAGGAGGTGAAAGCCGCAGGCCAACTGGCCGGCTCTTGGGGCCCAGCACTTCCCCCGCCTCTGGGAGGGGCCTCTTTCATGCCTATAAGCAGGTCTGTAGCTGGTATGCTGATAGAAAGCAGGCTCCCCTACGCCTTCATCCGTGTAGCTGGGGTAGTCTTATGGGATCCTACACACACACACACACACCCTGCCCAGCGCGCGCGCACACACCATGAACCTGTATATTGAGGTGCATAACATTGTACCTCATTGTTAAACTTCTGGAAAGCTAGCTTGTCCAAAAATAAGAGGGCCTCGCTGCCCAATTCTTGCTCTCATCTATCTTTGCTCTGATGTGGACTGCTTGTAACATTGATCTCATCTCCCCTCTGCTCTGTCATCCACACAGCAGGTATGACCACATCAGAATTGTGGTCACCCCTCAGGATCAAGTGTACACTCCATTCATCAACAGGTTTAGCAAGGTCCTGAATATCTGATTCTCGCCTAATGCACTATAACAGGATTTGGGGTTCTTTGGGAACAATGTAGCTGAGGATAGAGCAAGTGCTAAGGCCTTAAGTGCCAAACACTGTCCTAAAAAGCCAATGCTAATTACTTGAGGTTTTAAAGCAATGGCTGAATGGGGCATCACATCAGCATTTCTGGAGTCAGAAAAAGGACAGAGGAGAGCATTTAAAGATGGGCTGAGATGGGTTCATCAGCAGTTTCCTGTGGTCTTGAGCCCTGTGCCAAGCTCTGTGGAATGGGTGAGAGACTTGGGAACCATCCAGGGCTCAGATGGAGAAAAGGGGGCAAGCTTTGTTGTGGTTAGCTGATGAGGAACATGGGTTCCTGACCAGGAGCAGTTTCCAGGGTGGGTGCATCCTTTTGTGCTACGGAAAGGAGCAGGAAGCTCACTCGCCTGCCTTGCTGAAGGATTCAAATAGTTGATACAGCTGAAAGCAGCTACTGGAAGCAGGTCCTGGGCCTGCTGGGGTCTGGCCAGCTTCCAGGTCTTCCATCCCCAGACCCTATGGACACAGCATCTTAGAGAAGGCCCTTGGTCCTGGGTAGGGGATGAGGGAGTGGCAGCCGGCTGAGGAGGTATGTTTTTACCTTCTGGGTGAGAGAATTGCTTACAGTTGAAAGGCAGGAAATACCTGTCCTCCCTCCCAAAGACCTTCAGGTCTAGATCACGTGTGCTCACTTGCACAGAGCCTGACTTTGATATCCATGCACACAAAGCCCTGGACCCCTTGTACTACTACATACATGCTTGCATTCCTGAGCATAAAACCTAACTGCCTCACTGATCTCCCACGATCTAAACTCCAGGGATTTTCCTCCTATCCAACTGTAGACAGTTGTACAGTCTGGCTTATCACCTGCCATCTGCATCCTGCCTTCCCAATTTACTGGAGAAAAGCTCTTTCCCTGTGGTTTTGAGTTGGTAGAGAGGGAGTAAGGGAGTACCCCTGGTTAAGGGAGGCTCCCAGACTTTCCCCCAGGCTTGCTAAGACCTTACTCTGAGGGGGCAGTTGAAAAGTTGTGCCCCCACCCCCAGGCCTAGGCCAAGACAGGTGCAAGGTACAGGGGAAAGGAGACAGAAGAGTCTCTTCCGGCAGCAGGATGTGGTAACCACCTATGGGGAAACTAGGCCTGTTCCTCCCTATGGGGTGGAACAGAAGGGGAACCTTAGCTAAACACTGCACTTCCCCTCATAAGGGGGTCTGGAGGGAGCACTGCTGAGGTTCTATTCTCTGGAGCTGACTTTCTTTCCCACCCCACACTGTAAATTTCCCATCTGGTTCTCCAGGCTTCTTACACTTATCTCTCAGGGCTGGGACTTGATTTGATGTCCTGGGGGTCTGGGAGAAGCTAGTGACTAAAGAGAGGCCAGGACCTGGAGCAGCTATAATGTCCCTGCCCATGGACATTGAAGGTCAATGGCTTTGCTGTGAAGGGTGCTGTCGCAGTGGTGGCCAAACAGCCTTCTGGAGCTGAGGGGATGACAGCCTGAGGGTGCCAACTTGCTGCACACCTTGGGGTTCTCACACTGGCCCAGGCTGCTTGGCAGGAAAGCTTTGGGCACAAGGCAGTCCACGTATGGACCAGCAAGAGGAAAAGCAAGGATACAGCTCTGTGGGACTCCAACAGAAGGCCTCCGAGGGGAGTGACAGGCCTGGGTCGCCCCGCCCCCCGGGCCACACTGGGGGCGGAGAGGGGCGGGGCCGGTTCAGGATGCTGGCTTCGGAACCTTAGGTCTCAGCGCCCGGCCCACTAACGGCTGCGTGGGAGCAACAGGCTCGACGGCGCCGCTGCCCGGCTACCATGGCCACGCACGGGAAGCTGCGCCGAGAGCGGGGGCCACAGGCTGAGTATGAGGCGCAAGTAAAAGGTGAGAGGGCGCTGGGCTCTTCCAGTTTAGTTTTCTGCAGAGACCCCAAGGCCTTGGGGGAGCCCAAAAAGTCCTGCCGCCGCTGTCCCAGGTCCCCCTTTTATCCTCCCCCAGCTACCGGGAAATAGGGTGATGGAAGAGAGAGCCCGAGCCCTCAGGCCACCTCTCTGCACCCCTTCGGTTTCAGCCGTCCTGCTGGTCTCCCTTAACCCCCTTCCCTCCTTTATCCCTCCATCACTCCCTTCCTTTGATCTCACTACCCTAATTGGTTCTCCCTGCACCTTACCCAAGGAGCCCTAGGAGAGAAGGGGGCTTCTAGGTGCACCAAGGTGACCCCCAGATAGTAGCATTCTAGCCAGAATGAAATAGAATGCCTTGACTTTGCTGAGGGGAGCCAGGTAAGGGAGTCTGGGTACCTAGATAGATGTATTAGTGATGGCTTTGTCCTTAAACCACTTCAGTCCTTGTAGCCAAGTCCCTTTGCCTTCCCTTGGGCACCGAAGTGGCCCAGAGCTGAGAGCCACTGTCTCTGGGTCAAGCTGGCACAGTGAATCTTGGCTTGAGAGATTCAACAAGGCCAGCTCCTCAGCCTTCTGAAGAGTTAGACCTCTTTGGGTGGTGATAAACACCCTGTGCAAATCGCATGCAAATCAGCTTTGCAAATTCTTAGTCTATGAGTTCTGTGGTTTTATTTGGGGTGTGGTAACTCTTACAAAGGAAAGAAGGTAGCATCCAAGCACCAGCAGTTTGGGGCTACAAAGTTTCCCAGTGTCTTTTTTTTTTTTTTTCTTTAGAGAGAGAGAAGGGAAGGGAGAGAGAGCGAGAGAGACATCACTGTATGTTTGTCTTTCACCTGCCCCAGCTATGGACCTGGCTGGAGACCTGGTCGGAGACCTGGCTGGGAATCAAACCAGCGACCCAGAGTCTTTAGATGTGTGAGCCCCATGCGTCACTCTCAGTCACCCTGTTTACAAATGGAAGAAACTGAAGCTCAAAGGAGCAATGACTTGTTTGTAGCCACACAGCACTACAGCTCCTAGGAAGCAGAATGAAATGACCCTTGAAAGTTGCTTCCAACCCAGAGGTGCAGGTTCCAACATAATTATTAATGCAAATCATTTATACCAAAGTATGTCTGAGTCCTCCCCACCTGAGCAAAGCGACCTGCCACCCAGAGCCAAGCTTGAGGCAATGGTGTAGGGTGAGCCAGCTCTCCAAGCCTCACCTTCATCATCTCTCAGAGGAAGATAATTATTCCCATCCAGCTTCCCCAAAATGTCATGAGATTGAAGGACTTTAGAAACTCTTCAGTCAGCAATATGGGTCAGTTAATTCATACTGAAAAGTTTGAGTAAGGCTGTCTCTACGGTGTTGCTTACCTTCTGAGGCCCTCCAGCAATTTCAGCTTCTGTTCCCTGCTCCCACCCCAACCACTGCCAAAAGAAACTTCCTACCATGCTAGAAAACAGGATCACTGTCTTGACACCCTGAAATATGAAAGGTCAGCATAGTCGTGGTTGGGAGGCCATCTTCTCTTCTGCTTTGCTTGTCAGCAGAAGTGAGATCTAGGCCTTGCTCACAGGAAGTGCTGGTGGGGCCCAAGCGGGTGGATTCCATCCTTCCCTATGACAGATGTTTTGTGTGCATCTCTTTGGCCCCAGGCCCTGGTAATACAGCACTGAGCAAAAGAGAACCAGTCCCTGCCCTCCTAGAGCTCAGACACTAGCAAACAAGGAATCATACAATTTCAATTATGATGCTAACCACTATAAAAGGAAAGCCAGGTTGTCAAGAAAGAGGGTGGGAAGAGGCCCAGTCCTAGTTTGGGGAGAGGTCAGGAAAGGGTTTTTTGATAAGTGCACCTGAACTGAGATCTGAGAGGTGGACAGAGAAACAGCCTAGCCTCAGACATCACTAATTCGCAAGTCTCCCACTTGACACCAGCCAGTGTGCCTGTCTGGATCCTGACTGAGGCATGGCTGCCCTGAAGAACAGGTGAAAGAATTTGGTGGGCTGGTCCATTCAGCGCTGTTCAGTTGTCCCCAGGGAGCTGTTACTCTGGGAAGGTGGGGCAGGTGCCAGAGGAAGGTGAGGTGAGCTGGGAGGTCTCAGACATTTCTTGGAATGGAATGCAAAATGTACTTTTATTCGAAAAACATTACCCTGATTCCATTAAGAATCTCCCCATTGCAAGTGGCATAGAACCCACTCCACCCGGCTTGCAGAGCTGAGAGTCAGCCACTGGAGCCTGGCCTCAGATAATATAAGGACACTGCTTGGCTGTGCCCTGGCCTGCACTGGTTACACTGTCAGGAAGCACCCTCCCTTCCTTGTTCCCCAGGGTTCCATTTATGTAGCTTGACCCCTTGGTGGAAAAAGAGCCCCTATTTAGTAATTCTAGCAAAAGTGTGAGGACTGTGGCCCCTGGCCCCAGTAGTAGATAGGGATGGAGGGGCTGAGGGACTAGTTATGCATGCAGCAACAACATTTGGGGCAGCTGGAGTCAGGGAGAGGGACCCAGGGGCTAAGAATAGGAACGGGGTGTTCTCCAAAGAAAAATCTGAGTCAGAGATGGGGATGCACAGTAGGCAGAACCTGCTGAGGCTGCTTCACACTCCACAAGTCCTGGGAAGTCACTGGTAGCACAGAAATCCAAACGATACGGGTACTGAGCTATTCATGGTGGAGTCATCTCAAACAGCCACCTCCGGGTCCTGCCACTTCATACATCCTCCCAAGGCTGGTTCCCTGGTCTGACCCCTTACTGTCTTTTGCCTGGACTGGCTCAGAAGCTGCCAAGTGGGCTGGGTGCTTCCCTCTATCACCTGACCTCCTCCTGGGCTCCCAATGGCAGCCCAAGGGAGCTGCGGCTGCCCTCTTCCTTGGCTTCAGCCAGGAGTTCCCTATCCAAGTCCCTGTGCATTCTGCCTCCACTGGCCTCTCAGCTCCATGAGGGCAGGCACTTGGTCAACCCTCTTTGCCACTGTATCTCTGTGTCTAGAATGCAATAAACATTCTGCTGAATAAAAAAAAAAAAAATCAATTAGGCCCTGGCTGGTGGCACAGTGGATAAGGCACCGGCCTGCGAACCCAAAGCTCACTGGTTCGATTCCCAGCCAGGGCAACATAACCAGATTGCAAGCCAGGTCTCCAGCCAGGTCCATAGCTGGAGGCAGGTGGAAGGCAACCATACACTGATGTTTCCTTCCCTCTCTCCCTTCCCCTCTCTAAAAAATAATAAAATCTTTTAAAATAAATCAATTAATGTGCCTCCTTAGACACATGGACAGAGATTAATAAATGGGTGACCTGCTTACTAGAGCCAAGATGATAACTTTTATTTATTTATTTTTAAGATTTTATTCATTATTTTCAGAGAGAAGGGTAAGGAAGGAGGAAGAAAGGGAGGGAAACATCAATGTATGGTTGCCTTTCACCTGCTTCCAGCTACAAGCTACAAGCTTGGCTGGAGACCTGGCTTGCAACCTGGTTATGTGCCCTGACTGGAAATCGAACCAGCAACACTTGGGTTCACAGGCTGGCGCTTTATTTATTTATTTATTTATTTAGAGGGAGAGAGACAGAGAAAAAAACATCAATTTGTCATTCCATTTATTCATGCATTCACTAATTGATTCTTATATGTGCCCTGCCTGGGAATTGACCCCGCAACCCTGGCATATCAGGGTCAATGCTCTAATCAACTGAGCTCCCTGTTCAGGGCCCAACAACAGGAGCCCCAGTGCCCACCTGGACATGCAGTGGGTGGTAAGTATGTTTGCAGAGGTTGCTTAAGATTGTCATTCAGGCGGTTCTATGCTTTAGGTCTATGTGGGGAAAGCAGCATTGCCCAATCAAGCCAAAGATAAAGTGTCAAAAGCCAACAGTGTGGGGGCCCTGGGTGTGGCTCTGTCTGTTGAGAGGTGGGGCTGGGGTGCCCTCAGGGTGTGCGATCAGGAGGGGGAACTGGGGACAGAAAAGAGGCCCATTTGCTCACTCCCTTCACTTGTCAGACCTGGTCAACTCTCTCCAGGCACCAGCCTTCACTGTGGGGCTGCCCTTTGTCACAAGTCACTGAAGGTTTGGCAGAGTGCCATATCTGCCTTGCCTCTGTGCACCCTGTGTGTCTGCTTTTGCAGGGAAGCTGCTCTGCCTGGGGCACTGGACACCTGAGGGGGCAGGAAGTGGCAGAGGAAGCAATTCAGGGGTTTTCCTGGAACCAGGGAACCATGGGAAGTTTAAGTGAAAGGCGCCTGGCTGGGGACAGGGCAAGATGGGGCTGGGGCAGCTCTGTGTACTCACTATCGCAACTGATTCCAATCATCCTGGATCCAATATACTCCTTCTCACCCCTAGGCCTTTGCATGGCTCTCCTCTCTCCCTGAAACCACCTTCCCATTCCTCTTCAACCGCTTGGGCCTGGCTGGTTCCCTTTAGCCTCAGCCCAGAGGTCCCTTTCCTCAGGACTGTCCTGAGCTCATCTGGACAGTTGAACCCATAACTCCTCCCTGGGAGCCAGTCTCCTTCTTCCTCCTCAGCCCCAAGCCCTCATCCTGAGGGTGGACAGTATGGCCTGCTACCCAGGCCTGAGCCATGGTTTCCCCACAGAGATGCGCTGGCAGCTGAGCGAGCAGTTGCGCTGCCTGGAGCTGCAGGGCGAGCTGCGGCGGGAGCTGCTGCAGGAGCTGGCTGAGTTTATGCGGCGCCGTGCAGAGGTGGAGCTGGAGTACTCCCGCGGCCTGGACAAGCTGGCCGAGCGCTTCTCCAGCCGAGGAGGCCGCCTCGGGGGCAGCCGGGAGCACCAGAGCTTCCGGTAGGTCCTCGTTGGCAGGGTGGCCGCAGCAGGGCCCAAGTCCTGCCCCCAGTCTGAGTGCCCCTCTGCCCCTAGAAAGGAGCCATCCCTCCTGTCGTCCTTGCACTGCTGGGCCGTGTTGCTGCAGCAAACAAGGCAGCAGAGCCGGGAGAGTGCGGCCCTCAGCGAGGTGCTGGCTGGGCCACTGGCCCAGCGCCTAAGTCACATTGCGGAGGATGTGGGGCGCATAGTCAAGAAGGTAAGGCCCTCAATCTGGGTATAGGTGTGGACAACTTCAGGATCTATTGAAGGTAGTCTGAGGGTACTCAATCCAGAAGGCAAAGGAAGCCAGATGGGTGTCAGAGGAGAGCTGGGCGGAGCCTTGAGTGCCAAGCTGAGGTGGCCACCCCAGTGTGCTACACTGAGATGGTGATTTGGTCACATATCCCCTCCTCCTCAGAGTAAGGATCTGGAGCAACAACTACAGGAGGAGCTCCTGGAGGTGGTGTCAGAGCTTCAGACGGTGAGAATGGGGTAGGGCCCACCCCAAGCAGAGTGAAGCTATCACATTCCTCCTCACTGTCATTCCTCCATCTCACTCAAGGAGGAGGACTGGGTGTCCACGAGAGACCTGGATTTCAAAAACTGCAAGCACGGCCCTTTCTTCCTACTCTGGGCACAGGATTGGTGGGCTAGGTGCTCACGTGGGATTGTCTTACTCTCAGGTCTACCAGATGGGTCGGGTGGGGGTATTGGCTGTGGTCTTGGCCTACAGCAGGGCTGCCTGGCTTTGGGCCTCCCTGCAGGCCAAGAAGACATACCAGGTGTACCACATGGAGAGCATGAATGCCGAGGCCAAGCTCCGGGAAGCTGAGCGACAGGAGGAGAAGAGAGCTGGCCGGAGTGCTGTTGCCGCCACAGCCACAGCCAGCACTGAGGCAGGGCCCCTCCGCAAGACCTCCCTCAAGAAGGGGTCACGGCTGGTGGAGAAGGTGGGGTTGGAGGACATTGGTCTCTCTGTAAAGGCTCCTGGCCTTTGTCCCTTCAAGTGTCTGGCCTTTACTGGGGCCTGTAGGAAGGTGGTGTATGGAGGGGGAAGGCAGGGCTGGGGAAGGGGGAGCCACAGACCTCTGGCAAGGCTGTAAGGGGAGGGCCTGGGCCCGGGCCTTATTAGCCCTGCTGGTTTCAGGAGGCTCCCCACATTGGGGTGGTACACAGAGAGGTCAGGAGGATAGTGACTGTCTCCCCAGTGCTCCTAGTCATCTCCCTGCCAGCTGAGCTGGGGTGAGGAGAGATCAGGTGATATACAGGGATAAAGAGCATTTGCCGTGAGCCCTGAAGAGAGGATGAAAAGGTTGAGGGTGGCAAGAACTGGGGTTGCCAGCCTGAGACAGGAAGGTGTGTGGACAACTGGATGAGCTGAGTCAGCACATCAGGACTTCCGGCCATGCTATTTGGGGGCCCTGTGGGACTTTGGGTATAGCTGTCCACATGGAAAGATGGGGAGGATGGGGAGAAAGATTGGGGTCTGGCCAAGTAGATGACCCTGGTGTGCTTATGTGGTCTTGAGCAGCGTCAGGCCAAGTTCTTGGAGCACAAGCTCAAGTGCACAAAGGCGCGCAATGAGTATCTGCTCAGCCTGGCCAGTGTCAACGCTGCTGTCAGCAACTACTACTTGCATGATGTCTTGGACCTCATGGACGTGAGTGCTGGGTGGGTAGGTGGGAGGTCAGTGCCCAGTTCACTGGGGCCCGCCTAAGCTGTGTCCTTGCTTTCTCCTCAGTGCTGTGACACAGGGTTCCACTTGGCCCTGGGGCAGGTGCTCCGGAGCTACACAGCTGCCGAGAGTCGCACCCAAGCATCCCAAATGCAGGGCCTGGGCAGCCTGGAAGAGGCAGTGGAGGCCCTGGATCCTCCCGGGGACAAGGCCAAGGTGCTGGAGGTGCATGCAGTTGCCTTCTGTCCCCCGCTACGTTTTGACTACCAGCCCCATGAAGGGGATGAGGTGAGGGTCACTGCCCTTCCCCCTTAAGGCCCCCAGAATTTACTCCAGGGGCTTTGTGTTGTCTGCTCATCAAGTAAGTCAATGAATTTCACTTTGCTAAGGAGCCGAAAACTCCTGAAGACAGCTTATTTCTCAGACCCTCAGTCAATGGCCTTGAGACTAGTGAGGTCTCCCACTTGCATTTAAAGCAAACACATTTGTGCAGCTCACTGCAGTTCATCCAGCGAATGAACACTGGCCACAATGGCAAATCCAGCAAAAATAGCACAGTATTGACACCAGGGGGCAGGTGGGCATATAGCTGTCCATATACTCTCCTTCCAATTGTTTTGTATGTTTCAGACATTTCATGACACAGACTTGAAGGCAAAGAAACCATGCAAGCAGTAAAATGTAACTAGGCATCTTTTTACTTGTCTCTGAGCCATTTTTTCCTTTACCAGTTTTTCCTAACAGGCATTGCACATGGGCCGGGATTACATGGAGCTTTTCATTATTTTACTTGTATTTTGACCAAAACAATGGTTTAAAAACTCAGGGGCTACTCAAGGCTTACAATGGCACACAGCTATTCTCTGACTCACCCTTTGTGTTCCCCATTCCCACTCCCCAGAAACGCCCACTTCCCAATCTTCTAGCTGCTGCTTCTGGAACTTCCCTCTGTTTATTCAAATCATAAAGCAGGCTGCTAGTTGCTTTTCAACTTTCCATAGGCTCTACCACTTCCTTCCATGGAGAACCAGGGCTCAGCCCCAACACCATCTCCCTGTAGCAGCCTTGGTGGTCCTGTCCACCACATCAGGCCAGCGCACACCCTCTTTTTTTCAGAGCCCTGCTCCGGAGCATACCTGAAAATGTCTGCATTCTTTCCTTAAAATTGGTAGTTTAGCTGGATATAGAGGTCAAGGTAGAAAATCAGTTTGATTTCAGTATTTTAGGTGAAAAGCCCAATGCCATTTTATTTCTCAACCTTTGTACATGACCTGTAGTTTTTCTCCATGAAGCTTTCAAGATAGTCTCTTTCCCCTTTGTTGTAAACTCTAGGATGCTATGCTTTGAGGACTCTTTTTCCTTCGAGATGCTGGGCACACAGAGGGAGGGCCCTGTCAGTCTGGAAAGTTGTGTCCTTATGTTTTGCTTATATTATTTGTTTGATCATTTTCTCCTGTTAATTCTCTTTTCTTTCAAGAATTCTTGTAATTATGGATGGAATTAGAGGGCATTATGTCAAGTTAAATAAGTCAGACCAAGAAAGACAAATATGATTTCACTTATATGTGGAATCTAAAAACAAAACAGAAAACAAAATTAATGAACAAACAAAACAGAAACGGACTCATAGATACAGAGAACAAACTAATGGTTGCCAGAGGGCAGGGAGTTTGGGGGTCTGGGTGAAAAATGGTGAGGGGATTAAGAAGTGCAAATTGGCAGTTACAGAATAGTCACGGGGATGTAATGTACAGCATAGGGAATATAGTCAATAATATTGTAATAACTATGCATGGTGCCAGATGCATACTTGAATTATTAGGGGGATCACTTTGTAAATTACATAGTTGTCTAACTACTATGCTGTACACCTGAAACTAACAAAATAATATTAAATGTCAACTGTAATTGAATGTAAAATAAAAAAGATTTCTTGTAATTAAATGTTAGACCTCATGGGTTAATTCTCTAATTTCCTTATCTTTTCTGTTTCCTATTTCCCATCTTTATGCCTTTCAATTCTGCTTTCTTAGAGGTTTCTTCAATTACCTCTTTCACCTCTTTGCTGAATTTTTAAAATATTTACTTTTATATTTTTTGTTTCTAACTCCTATTTTTGTCTCTAAATTCCTAACTCTTTGTTATTGTTTCACAATTGTGATATTTTCTGAAATCTTTCTGAAATGTTTATTTTCTCAATATTTTCCCTGTTTTCTTGCAGTAATTTTTTAAAAATTGACTTGAGGGAGAGGGAAAGAGACAGAGACAGACAGACAGATGGACACATAGGTTTGTTGTTGCAATTATTTATGCATTCCTTAGTTGTTCTTGTATGTGCCCTGATGAGGGATTGAACCCACAATGTTGGCGTAGGGGGACAACATGATAACAAATTGAGCTCCTTGGCCAGTGTCTCTTGCAGTGTTTTTAAAAAGCTTGCTTTGATCTATGTCTTCCATTTTAGAGTTTGCCTTAAATGCCTGACTTGGCCATCGGTTCATATTTAAGAGGAGGCATGGGGAGGGAAGTAGATATGTGACGTGTGTGAGCAGAGCTGGTCAACAGTGCCCTTCCCCAAAGGGTGGCTGGGCAGGGACTCAGATCATTTTTGCAAGAGAGACCCACACCTTGGGGGAACCAGGGAGGTGAGTCTCAGGAAAACTCTAGGACTTGGGCTAGAACCGGGGTTGGGGTTGGGGAGAGGCTTGACTCTGACTTGGATGCTGTCAGGAAGCAAGGGTAACTTTGTGTGTCTTAATAAATCTTACCTAGAAGGCAGGGTGAGAGAGGAAGGGAGGCTAAAGCTGTCATTGATAAGGAAGCAGCCATCACTCATGAGCTGGGACAGGGGGAGTTTTGCTTATTTTTGTGACTTGGACAGTGTTTTTGTTTTTGTCTGTGCTCAGCCAAGATCACAAGGTGGTCTTGTTTTAGTCTTCAACCATCATGGTCACAAAGGGGCCTTGTCTGATGTTGATTGTTTCTGACATTCCTTATGTTCAATGGGACAGCAGCAAGACCCAGCTGGGAGTGCTCCAGATGGCGGCGGCTGCTCTGTTCTTTCTATCTGTGGGGAGTTTCATCGCCTTTCAGCTGTGACTAGTGTCCCTGAGTCCAGAATTCCTCTGATTTTACCCTTTCCAAAGAGTAAATCTCTAGCTTGCTGCTAATTGTGTGGGTTTAAGGAGGTGGGTCTTCTAATGTCAGTGCTTCCTATGGTCTGGATAGACATTTTTAAAATCAAAATTTACCATTTTTATAATTTATTTTATTTTATTGATTATTTTTAGAGAGAGGGAAAGGGAGGGAGGCAGAGAGGGAGCGAAACATCAATGTATGGTTGTCTTTCACCTGCCTTCAGCTACAGAGCTGGCTGGATACCTGGCTGGCAACCTGGTTTTGTGCCCTGGCTGGGAATTGAACCAGCGACCTTTGGGTTCACAGACCGGTGCCCATCCACTAAGCCACCAGTCAGAGCTGAAGATTTACCACTTTTTTTTTTTTTTTTTTTTTTTTTTGT